>JAKZAN010000063.1:0-227724 GCA_023053545.1 Lepidurus packardi
GGCGATGCTTTTAATGAACAAGAGTTCGTTATAACAAATGCGCGTGTGGTGGAATACAAAGCCCGTCAGAAAGAAATTCTAGAAAGAATGGCGCGCTCGCTTGAGGCTGAAAACTTGGAAGATGTGAAAGCGTTGATCGAAGAGCTGGAAATTGCAGATCCAGAAACTGGCTCTAGAAATTGGACCGAGGTACGCCAATTTAATTTGATGTTTGGTACAAAACTTGGCGCTTCCGCTGATACGGCAATGGATTTATACCTGCGTCCCGAAACAGCACAAGGAATATTTGTGAATTTCTTAAACGTACAGAAATCAGGGCGTATGAAAGTTCCCTTTGGAATAGCCCAAACAGGTAAAGCCTTCCGAAATGAAATTGTAGCGCGTCAGTTTATTTTTAGAATGCGTGAATTCGAACAAATGGAAATGCAATTCTTCGTGCGTCCAGGAGAAGAAATGAAATATTATGATTATTGGAAACAGACGCGGTTGAACTGGCATTTATCGCTAGGATTAGGCGCCGAAAACTACCGATTCCACGACCATGAAAAGCTTGCGCATTATGCAAACGCCGCGGCCGATATCGAATTTAACTTCCCTTTTGGCTTCAAAGAATTAGAAGGAATTCATTCCAGAACAGATTTCGATCTAAAAGCCCACGAACAATTTTCAGGAAGGAAACTGCAGTATTTTGATGCTGAACTAAATCAGAATTATACGCCTTATGTAGTGGAAACTTCAGTAGGTTTAGACAGAATGTTTTTGGCAGTTTTTTCAAAATCATTAAAAGAAGAAACATTGGAAGATGGTTCATTGCGTACTGTCTTGCAATTGCCAGCTATACTTTCGCCAATAAAAGCGGCAGTTTTGCCATTGCTGAAAAAGGATGGTTTACCTGAAATTGCGCATCAAATTATTGAAGATTTGAAATGGGATTTCAATGTAACTTATGATGAAAAAGACGCTGTGGGCAGAAGATACAGAAGACAAGATGCGCTGGGCACTCCTTTTTGTATTACCGTAGATCATCAAACTCTTGAAGATCAAACCGTAACCATCCGACACCGCGATTCAATGCTACAAGACCGGGTCAAAATTAGTGCGCTGCACGACATTATCGACAATGCGGTAAATGTGAAGCATTGGCTGAAAAAAATGTAATATAGTATGCTGGTTTTTATGTTGTTATTATAAATTATTAATTGGCGAAAAGCCAGCATTTCTATTTTGAAGCAGTTTCATTTATTAATCGTGGAAGACCATCCTTTAATGGTCGAAGCTTACAAATCGATTTTAAACGAACTCCGTTTGAATGTCGTTCTTGATGTGGCAGAAAGTTGCGACGTAGCGGTTAAAAAATGTAAGGACATTACTTATGACCTCGCAATAATCGATCGGCGAATTCCCGGGCAAGCAGAAGGGGACATAAAGAACGGGCTGGATGTTGCAAAGTATGTGGCGGCTTATTATAAAGATTGTAAAATAATGATTATTACCTCTTTTGCAGAGGCTTTCGTTCTATATGAAATTCAGCAGGATGTGCCAAAGGCTTCCATTTTGATAAAGACGGACATTGAACCAGCGGATTTTATTACTGCCATAAACGAAGTGATTTCTGGAAAGATCTATTATAGCAAGACTGCAAAATTGAACCTGCAAAATTTATTGGGTCAGCGGGATTACTTAGACCTAATTAATAGAAAGATAATCACTTTGCTTGGGTCTGGCATACAAACCAAAAACCTTCCCAAACACATCAATATTTCAATTAGCTCAGTCGACAAGCGTAAAAATCAAATCAAACGCTTCTTTAATATTGAGCAAGGATCTGACGAAGACATTATACGGGAAGCTAAACTTCGCAACTTAATTTAACGTTTTTTACAGAATTTCTGCAGCTATAATTGTAAGATGTTTTTTAATTTAGGCAAAAATATTTTTGAAGAATTTTCTTATAATTTTGCTGTTTTTTTTGTGTTGCATATTTCGTAGTGCTGCGCAGAAAGGTGCGCATACAGACGCCCAAAGCCGGTTTGGAAGGGTCTTAAATGAATTGGATGGCGAAAAACAAAGCGAAACCTTTTCAAGGAGCGTGCCTTTACAATTTCAGCCCGAGATTGGTTTGAAGGTAGTAGCCGAGCTGGAATATTTACGCCAATATTATACTACAATTGGCGACAGTGAATCCGCGGAAAAATGTTTAGAAGTTCAACTTGCCTATAAGCGTTCATCAAATGTGGGCCAATGTCAGGCACTTTTATATGCTTTGTGGGGAACATACTTTTTATCCCAAGAAGAACCCACTTCGGCAATGTATTGTTTCAAAAAAGCATCGGAAAGCGAAATCTCTAGCCAATTACAAAAATCATGGTTGTGGGGAGAGCGGGCAAAAGCCGAAGCAAGCTTAGGTTTACTGTTTGAGGCACAAAATTCTGTTATACAGCAACTTACTCATGCAGCATTATCAGGAAATTCTAATTGTGAACAGAATGCTCGATTGGCTGCTAGCGAGATATTGTTTTTGATGGGCAACAATGAACTAGCTCTTAAATTTGTGCGTGTGGCAAGACGAAATCTTCATGAATCTAAAGAAGACAGCATCGCCGAGGCCAAATGCTCTTATAACATCGGATTTAATTACCTCAAGGAATATAACTTCGCAGCCGCTGAGCCTCACTTTGAGCGAGCCCGTAACAATTGCGGCGACAAAATGCCTGCAGATTTGTATGTGAAGATTATCGACAAGTGGGCTTATTGCAAATGGAAGTTAAAAAAACTACCCAATCCGTTATCTTATTGGAATGAAACAAATATTTTTAGAAAGCAGAAACAATTTAGGGCAGGAAAACATTGGAATGCATTTTTCCTAGCAGAATATGAAGGCGCTAAAGGTAAATTTTTGCTTTCAAATCAATTTCTGGATGAGGCGCTGACTATTTCACGTAGAAAAAAGGATCCAGCTGCATTGCAGTTCATGCTAGGGCGTGCGGTGCAACTAGATACAAGTAGCACAAGCAAGTATGGACAAGAATTCCTAACCAATGCGCGGTTTTTAGAATCGCAATACGAATTGATTCAGAAGAACCCGAATTTTTCTAAATACCTTGTAGATACAGCTGTCTCAAAAAATTCCGCTTTCAAATCGGCGGTATATAATTACACGAAAATTGTCATCTTATTATTTGCAATCGCGATAATTCTGGTTTTAGTAGTGGTACAATATTCTACAAGACGTGTTCAATCGCGCAATCGCCTGCAGCAAACTAATGTCAGATTCATAAATGTGCTGCATGATCATTATGTGGCTATTTCCAAAATAAAAAAACAGGAACGCAGAGCCATAGCGATGGAACTCCATGACGATGTGATGAATAAGTTAAGCGCTTTGCGCCTTAGTTTCGAATCCGATTTGCAACACAATAGCACTGATGAGCAATACAATTTGGTGCTGCTTCAATTGCAGAATGTTCAAGAAACCATTGAGGGACTGACAGCTAAAAAGGTGCCGGATTATTTTTCCAATCAATCTCAATTTCTGGAATTAATTTCTGACCTTATAAAAGAACAACGGGAAATCTCTCCAGCGCAGCTCGATCTGGATTATGGAACTCAGAATTGGGACCGGTTATCAGAATTGGCTAAAATGCATATTTTCAGAATTATGCAAGAAGCATTGCAAAATTGTAATAAGCATGCAAAAGCAAGTTTTATTCGCATTAAATTTGAATTTACACCGACTGCTTTTAGATTCGAAATCGTTAATGACGGCTCGAAATTGAAAATAGATCAAAAATTTGGTGGCATAGGCCTACTAAACATCAATGAACGCGTGGCAATTTTAAATGGAACTTTAGCCAGTGCACATTATAGAAGCGGATTTTTTACGATTGCTTTTGAAATTCCGTATGATATAATTTAAGATAATGTGCGGAAAAACCGCAATCTGTTTTTTATGAATAAGTTTTAATTTTAAGGAAAAATGAAAGCACTCCTAATTTTTTTGATTTTCCCAGTTTTTCTTTTTTCGCAGGTCCAGCCCACTATTGATGGGTTGCCTAGGCCTTTGCTTGATGCTGAAAAAATGGAAGATGTTTCTTGGTTTAGCCATGAGCAAGATCGGAAAAGCAGGTGTATCAAATGGTATGATGTCGACCAACTGGCTGCTAGACAGATTAGCATTGCAGTTCGTGATTCGCTTATTGCAGAAGGTTATGAAGAAATTCCTAGTAGAAATGGCGCTTTATACCCTTTGATTACCATGACGCTAAATTGGAAAGAATATGATTTTGAAATCCGACCAGACCTCAATTGCCTTGTAGTAATTGACCAAAATTGTATGGAAAAATTAGGAAGGAAGGATCAACAGCAAGTACTTGTTAATGGAAATAGAGTGTCTGTATTGAGAAGAACTCCAGTTTATTTGAATACTATTGGTTATAGCCTGGATACGGAGGTGGGGAGCAAAAATGCGGTTGGAAAGCAATTTTTTAGAGGCTTTAACTGGATTTTCGATTATGGAAATCGCAAAATTTATTGTAAGAAAAATTTATTATGCCTCAGCCTGAATGAAATTTATCACTAAAAAGGAAAAATCGACGGTATTGTACGGCTTGCTTGTTGTGTCATTGTTCGCACTATCGGTGAGCAGTTATTTTGCGTATGATATTTTCAGCGAACTTATAAACTCCTCTAATAACTGGCAAAAAATAGATTTTATTGAGGAGCTCAATTACAATGCTGCGCCGATGTCGATTCCAAATCATCGTATTTTTGCAAATACAAGTATTCAATTAGCATCAAGTGACATGCTGCATCGTTCGAATTCTAACGCAAAGGGGCTGGCAGAAAATGCTGCAACTTTTGCCGATACGCAGCCAGATCGTGCTTTTGAGCGCTTTGTTACTGCTGAAAGAATGTTTCAGATGCAAAACAAGTTGCCAGAACGAGCGGCAGCGCACATCAATATGGCGTTAATCTACTTTGATGCATCTAATTTTTATCGAGCTGAAGAAGTGTTGTTGCGTGTTCAGCATTATCTGCCACAGCAGTATAGTACTGAACATTACGTTTGCTATCTGATTTTGGGAGCTATTTATGATGAATCTAAAAAGTTTGATAAAGCCATATATGTTTATGAGCAAGCGCTTAAATTATCCAATGGAAAACCGGAATCTGAACTGTTTTTAAGATTCAATGCCATGCGCAATATCGCTCTTGTTAAGCGGAAGCAATCGCTTTTTGCCGAATCTGATGCTCTTTTGCAAGTTGCTTTGGAAAACGATAAACTGCACAAGCAATTTCCGAAATTATATTGTGCTATTTTAAGTAGCCGGGCTGCAGGTTACACGAGCACTCAAAAACATTGGGAAGCCAAGCAAGACCTAGATCAAGCTCATGCGATTCTAGATTCCTTGGGTCTAATGCCAGAGTTAATAGGTGTTAATTTACAGCTGGCGGATTTTTACGCTTGGAAAGGGGATACGATATCTGCTTTAGACCTATCCCGGAAAAGTTACAAAACAGCAAAGATTTATGGAAATGCCGACCAATCACCTCTGGCGATAAAATCGTTAATAGCACATGCAAACCGTAAATCTCCTGAAGCTGTTTCTGACTTGATGCAACAACATGACAGTCTAATTCGTGAAAAGAATTCGCGCATTAGCCGCCTTAATAGTTTGTTTTATAAAGCTGAAAACATTGTTGATAATCCAAAAACCATCATTTTCCGAGGTTTATTAGCTGGTATTTCATCACTTTTAATTCTAATTATCATCCTTTTTGCGGTTGCTTTAATAAACTTTAATAACAACCAGCTTTTTCTACAATATCATTTGGAGAAAGGCAACCAGGCGGTGTGTGAAACGATCAATGAAAATCAAATCACGTTAGAGCATTCCCTTGTCGAAGAACAAAATAGAATAAAAAGTAAACTAAAAATTTCGGTCGCAGCACAGCTGAAGCAGGCGCAAATGTTACTTCAAAATCAATTGTCAGATCAAAGCGATGGTGCAGCGAAAATGAGCGCTTTTTCAAAGTCAATTCGTCAAGCGGAGAATGCTGTTCGAGAAATTGCGCATGAACTTAGTGATGAGCACATCAACAACACTAATAATTTTACGCTAATACTGCGGGATCTCCTCGACGTGCATCAGGA
The DNA here is from genome assembly GCA_023053545.1 of Lepidurus packardi. Taxonomy (NCBI): domain Eukaryota; kingdom Metazoa; phylum Arthropoda; class Branchiopoda; order Notostraca; family Triopsidae; genus Lepidurus; species Lepidurus packardi. Next base: position 6,155 of record JAKZAN010000063.1, read on the forward strand.
AATTTCATCTTGCCACATTCAATATTATTGTTGTCCTGCAATCGATTGGAATACAGCGCCATTACTGACCAGAATGCACCTCTATTTTATAATTCAGCGGATTGTTCAAAACGCCTATTTGCATGGAAAAGCAGCCAATATTTTTGTAGACATATCTGCGGATCACGTCAATAGTCTCGCCATTAACATTCACGACGATGGTGTCGGATTTGACGTTGCCAAGATGCGAAAAAGAGCTGGTCTTCGAAATGTTTATGATCGACTACGGGCAATAAACGGCACAATCGAAATTCTTTCCAAAGTCAATGTTGGCACTACGGTTGCAATTGAAATTGAAATGGTCTAGTGCCAAAAACTAGTCATTTCCAAGCGCATTCCAACCCCTTGCTTTTAAAGCAATTTTTGTGTCAGCGCGCGTAATCAAGTGAATGCCTTCGCTTTCTTTTGCCATGTGGCCAATCACTGTGAAATTTGGATTGGCTTTAATTTTATCGAAATCGTTAATGGAAATGGTAAAAAGCAATTCATAATCTTCGCCGCCATTAATCGCAACGGTTGTCGAATCAATATTAAATTCTTCACAAACACTAATTAATTGCGGGTCAAGCGGTAGTTTATCTTCGTATAAATTGCACCCTACACCAGACTTTTTGCACAAATGCATGATTTCTGAAGACAATCCATCAGAAATATCAATCATCGAGGTGGGTTTCACCTCTAAGGCATGCAATAAAGTGCGGATATCAGTCCGTGCTTCAGGTTTTAGTTGTCGCTCAATTAAGTACGTATACGCGTCAAGATCGGGTTGTGAATTGGGGTTTACGTTATACACTTGTTTCTCCCGTTCCAAAACCTGCAAGCCCATATACGCAGCGCCAATATCACCAGAAACAACCAATAAATCGGTTTCGGTGGCGCCATCTCTATAAACCAATTCTGATTCGTCAGCTTCTCCAATGGCAGTTATACTAATAATTAATCCTTTTTGCGAAGATGTCGTGTCGCCGCCAACCACATCAACTTTATATTGATTTGCGGCAAGCGTGATGCCTTCGTAAAATTCCTCTAATGCTTCCAAAGGAAATCGGTTGGAAACAGCAACCGATACGGTTATCTGCGTTGGCTTTGCATTCATCGCGCAGATGTCAGACAAATTCACAACCACGGATTTGTAGCCCAAATGTTTTAGCGGCATATAAGCCAAATCAAAATGAACACCTTCAATTAGTAAATCGGTTGAGACAACCGCTTTTCGATCTTTAAAGTCCAAAACCGCTGCATCGTCGCCAATCCCTTTTAAGGTTGAAGGTTGTTGCATTACAAAGTGCTTGGTCAAGTGATCAATAAGTCCAAACTCTCCTAATTGGGCGATGGATGTGCGTTGTGGTGTTTTGTCTTCCAACATGGTTTTTAAGATTTGTGCAAATGTACGAACAACAGCAAACATTTCGACTGGTTTAATAGCGCAATAATATTTTGTGAGAAGTTGCGCACATATTCATAAATCTGTTATATTGCGCCTTCCAATATGAAATAAATATGATGAAGCTACAAATTTCCAATCTTAGTAAAACTTACAGCAATGGCGTTAAAGCCCTTGATAATCTCAATCTCGAAATTGGCTCTGGAATGTTTGGGCTTTTGGGTCCAAACGGCGCTGGCAAATCGTCTTTGATGCGAACCATTGCAACGCTTCAAAAGCCAGATTCTGGAACCGTCGAATTTGAAGGAATTAATGTGCTGGAAGATCAAATGTCTCTGCGAAAAATTCTCGGTTATTTGCCGCAGGAATTTGGCGTATACCCAAACATGTCTGCAGAACGATTATTGGACTATTTGGCACGTCTGAAAGGACTTTCTATAAAATCTGAACGTAAGGAGTTGGTGAAAAAAGTATTGGAAGTAACCAATTTATATGACCAAAGACATAAAAGCGTCAGCGGTTATTCTGGTGGGATGAAACAGCGTTTTGGAATTGCGCAATTGCTACTCAACAATCCAAAATTAATTATTGTTGATGAGCCCACAGCGGGACTTGATCCAGCGGAGCGTCACCGTTTTCTGAACGTTTTACGGGAAATCGGAACCAATCATACCGTGATTTTCTCCACACACATTGTAGACGATGTGAAAGAGTTGTGTACGGAAATGGCAATTCTTAATGGCGGTAGAATATTAACGCAAGGCACACCCGAGCAAGCAGAAGCGAGTTTGAAAGGCCAAATATGGACTAAAATTATTGAGCGTTCTGAGTTGGAACAATACGAAAAGGAATTCAATGTAATATCTTCTCGTTACAACCAAGACAATACTTTAAACATCAAGGTGCACAACGTAGACAAACCAGATGATTCCTTCATCAATGCAGCACCCCAGTTGGAAGATGTTTATTTTGTAGCCCTAAAAAACGACCGATAGTATGTTTAAAACAATATTTAATTTCGAATTAAAACGCTGGCTTTCGAACGGCTTGTTCTACATATACCTCAGCTTGTTTTTCGCATTGTCAGTTTTGTTTTCTGCCGTTAGTTTTGGCTTTTTTGAAAGCATAACAGGTGTGCAAAGCACAAACGAATACGCAAATTCTCCGCTCGCATTATACAATTTCATTAAGGGCCTAAACGTATTCATATACTTTTTACTGCCAAGTATTGTTGGCGCTTCCGTATACCGCGACTTCAAATACAACATGCACACTATTTTGTACTCGTACCCGTTCACGAAATTAGAATACATGTCGGCTAAATTTCTAAGTTCATTGCTAGTCGTAACTTTAATTACGCTTTCAATCGTGCTTGGAATCTTGTTTTCAGCGGCATTGCCGTTCGTAAATGAACAGCTATTGTTGCCCTTCAATCCGATTGCCTATTTACAGATTTATTGCATTTATGTCATTCCAAATTTATTCTTCTTTGGAACGCTGGTATTCGCAGTTGTCACCATAAGCCGAAATATTTCAGCGGGATTCATCTTGGTAATTTTAATTATTGTCCTATCGGCAATTTTGGGTTCATTAGACAAGAATGACGCTGCGACCAAATACCAAGTTGCGTTGTGGGAACCTTTTGGAAGCGAAGCGCAAACTTTCTACACAAAATATTGGACGGTTTTCGAAAAGAACGAAAATCTGCTTCCATTTGAAGGCGTAATCATCTACAATCGATTGATTTGGTTGGGAATTTCAATGCTAATCTTATTTTTGCTTTACCGGTTTTTCTCGTTTTCTCAAACCGGACTTTCGTTTAAACTAAACAGAAAAAACGACAGAAGCACTAAAAATAACTTTGGCGGAATTACAAAAATTGAGCTGCCAACTGCGCGAATGGACTATTCATTCTGGCAAAACTTCAAAACTTCTTGGACGTTGTCGAATTGCGATTTTAGGTCCATCATTACAAATTGGGCTTTTATCATTATTGCGCTGGTTGGACTGCTGTTCTTGGTGAGCACATCTGCGACCGCGGGCACTATTTTTGGAACCAAAACATATCCTGTTACTTGGCAAATGCTGATGATTCCGGGGTCAACTTTTAGCTTTTTCATTAACGTGCTGACTTTCTTGTTCGTTGGTATTCTAATGAACCGAGCTGATTCCGCAAGAATGACAAGTTTGATCGATTCGACCCCAATTCCAAACTGGGTTTTGCTGTTTTCGAAGTTATTAGCCGTTATTAAAATGCAATTTGTTTTGTTGTTTTTAATTATCATTTCGGGCGTGAGCATTCAGGCTTTTGCTGGCTATTATAATTTTGAAATTGGACATTACTTCTTCGAATTGTTCGCCTTAAAGTCGCTAGATTTTATTAGCTGGGCGTTATTGGCAATCATTGTTCATACCTTAATTAAGAATTACCTGCTCGGCTTTGTCGTTCTGTTGCTGTTTATAATTGCGCTGAACTTCCTGCCCAAAATTGGCGTTGAGCATCAAATTTTTCAGTATAATTCAGATCCTGGATTTGACTATTCTGACATGAATGGCTACGGTAGTGCATTTGCTGCATTTTATTTATACAAGTTGTATTGGCTGATGTTAGGCATTGTGTTTTTCTGCTTGGCATTATTGTTCTGGCGTCGCGGAATGCCAATGTCATTTAAAGACAAACGGCGTGTGGCTGGAGCAAGGTTGCATCACATTAAGTTGCCAATTTCGGTTGCTACAATTGTCTTTTTATCTTTGGGTTTTTGGTTCTATTATGAAAGTGATATTGCCCGCAAAAACTATTCGTCAAAAGAACTGGAAGCACAACAGATCGAGTGGGAGAAGAAGTATAAAAAATTCCAGCATTATGCGCAGCCGCGAATTACAGATGTTAGCGTGGATTTAGAGATTTTCCCGGAAACAAGAGATTTCAAAGCGGTTGGTTATTATTATCTGAAGAATAAAAGTAAGCAGGCAATCGACTCGATTTTCATCAATCACAACGCCTTCGTAAATAATTTTAGTTTCAACAAAGCAAACACTTTGGTGTCGAATGATTCTTTATATAATTTTAAAATCTACCGCCTGAAAACAGCTTTGCAACCAGGTGATTCAATCCGATTGGATTTTAAAGTAAAGAACGAACCAAACGAAATATTACAAAACAATTCGCCGATTCTGGCCAATGGAACTTTCGTGAGCAATTCGGAGCTGTTTCCGTCGATTGGTTACAGCGAAAGTGGCGAATCGCGAAGTCCAGATGTTCGCAAGAAATACGGACTTAAACCTGCCGATAGAATGGCTGCCGCAAATGATTCTGTAGCACGTCAAAATACCTACGTTTCAAACGATGCTGATTGGATTACGTTCAAAACCACCGTCAGCACTTCTGACGATCAAATCGCAATCGCGCCAGGATATTTAGAAAAGCAATGGAAAAAGGACGGTCGAAACTATTTCAGTTATAAAATGGACCGCAAAATGCTGAATTTCTATGCGTTTAATTCAGCTCGATATGAAGTCAAAAAAGACAAATGGAAAGACGTCAATATCGAGATTTATTACCACAAAGGCCATGAATACAACTTGGCTCGAATGGTGAATGCTGTGAAAAAATCGCTCGACTATTATACCACGAATTTTGGTCCATATCAACACAAGCAAGCCAGAATCGTCGAATTTCCAAGAACAGCGGGCATGTTTGCGCAGTCATTTGCGAACACCATTCCGTTTTCAGAGGCAATCGGTTTTATTGCCGATGTAGACGACCAGGAGGAAGACGCAGTCGATTATCCATTTTCGGTAACTTCACATGAAATGGCACACCAGTGGTGGGCACATCAGGTGATTGGTGCAAACGTGCAAGGTGCGACGTTGCTTTCCGAAAGTCTTTCTGAATATTCTTCGCTGAAAGTATTGGAGGAGCAATATGGAAAATCTCAAATGCGCAGATTCTTGAAAGACGCACTCGACATCTATTTGCGGGGCCGAACTTTCGAAGGAACACTCGAACAACCATTAATGTATAACGAAAACCAGCAATACATCCATTACAACAAAGGTTCGTTGGTTTTGTACACACTTAGCGATTACATCGGCGACAAAGCAATGAATGGCGCTATTAGTGCTTTCCGTGCGAAAGTGGCTTACCAAGAAGCGCCTTATACCAATTCGATCGAATTCGTAGAGCATCTGAACGCCGCTACGCCAGACAGTTTGAAATACTTGATCGACGATATGTTCAGAACCATTACTTTGTATGACAACCGTGCGAATAAAATGGTGACCAAGAAATTACCAAATGGCAAGTATGAAGTTACCTTTTCACCAATTATCAGTAAATACCGATCAGGTTTAAAAGGCAAAAAAGAGTATGCCGATTCAGCTGGAAAAATACTATCCGTAAAAGTGAAACCGTCAGACAAGAAACCTTTAGAATCAATGCCTCTGAACGATTATGTTGAGGTTGGGGTTTTTGGTGAAGAAACCGTTAAAGGCAAAACCGTCGAAAAAGTGCTGTACCTGAAAAAGCATAAAATCACGGCCATGAATCAGACATTTAAAATCATTGTCGACAGCAAACCGAAATCAGCCGGAATCGATCCGTATAATAAACTTATCGATACTGATTCGGACGACAACCGAATTGAGCAGTAAAAAAGAAATGCCCGCAATTCAATTGCGGGCATTTTTATATTTAATCGTTTAGTTTCAAAACCGCCATAAAAGCTTCTTGCGGGATTTCTACATTCCCAACTTGTCGCATGCGTTTCTTTCCTTTTTTCTGTTTTTCAAGCAATTTACGCTTACGAGAAATATCGCCACCATAACATTTTGCTGTAACGTCTTTTCGAAGCGCTTTGATCGTTTCACGCGAAATCACTTTCACGCCAATTGCCGCTTGAATCGGAATATCAAACTGCTGACGTGGAATCAATTCTTTCAATTTCTCGCACATTTTTTTTCCAATATGATACGCATTGTCAACGTGAATCAAAGACGACAAAGCATCAACGATTTGTGCGTTTAATAAAATATCAACTTTAACCAAGTTTGAAGTGCGCATTCCAATTGGCGAATAGTCAAACGAAGCATATCCTTTAGAAACCGTTTTCAATCGGTCATAAAAATCGAATACAATTTCGGCCAATGGCATGTCAAAAGTCAATTCCACACGTTCTGTTGTCAAATACGTCTGATTCGTAATCAACCCGCGTTTTTCAATACACAACGACATTACATTACCCACAAAATCAGATTTCGTAATAATAGTAGCCTTAATAAATGGCTCTTCCACACGTTCCAATTTAGAAGGTTCTGGCAAATCAGAAGGGTTGTTCACAATTTGACCTTTTTCTGGGTCTTTCTTCGTGTAAGCCAAGTACGAAACGTTGGGAACAGTCGTGATTACAGTCATGTTAAACTCACGTTCCAAACGTTCTTGAATGATTTCCATGTGCAACATTCCCAAGAATCCGCAACGGAATCCGAAACCTAAAGCCGCCGAACTTTCTGGCAAGAAAACCAACGAAGCGTCATTCAATTGCAATTTCTCCATCGAATTTCGCAATTCCTCATAATCTTCCGTGTCAACAGGATAAATCCCGGCGAAAACCATTGGTTTCACATCCTCAAAACCCGTAATCATGTTTGTTGTAGGCGTTTTGGCATCAGTTAGCGTATCACCAACTTTCACCTCTTTTGCTTCCTTAATTCCCGAAATCAAATAACCAACATCACCAGTCGAAATCACGCTTTTTGGCACCTGATTCAGCTTCAAAGTTCCCACTTCATCTGCAAAATATTCATTGCCAGTCGCCATGAATTTAATCTTTTGCCCTTTTTTAATTTCGCCGTTTTTCACACGGAAAATAACTTCAATTCCACGAAACGGATTGTAAACCGAATCGAAAATCAATGCTTGCAAAGGCTCATCTTTAGAACCTTTTGGCGCTGGAATTCGCTCGATAATCGCCGCCAATATATTTTCAACACCCAATCCAGTTTTCCCAGAAGCGTGTATAATTTCTTCCAATTTACAACCCAAAAGATCCACAATATCATCGCTCACTTCCTCCGGATTAGCACTTGGCAAATCAACTTTATTCAAAACTGGAATAATCTCCAAGTCATTTTCCAAAGCCAAATACAAGTTCGAAATCGTCTGAGCCTGAATGCTTTGTGCCGCATCCACAATCAAAAGCGCGCCTTCGCAAGCCGCAATCGAGCGTGAAACCTCGTATGAGAAATCCACGTGACCGGGCGTATCGATAAGGTTCAAAATATATTCTTCGCCTTTATACGTATATTCCATCTGAATCGCGTGACTCTTAATCGTAATCCCGCGTTCGCGTTCCAAGTCCATGTTGTCCAGCAATTGCGCCTTTTCCTCACGAGCCGTAACCGTTTGCGTCGCGCCCAAAAGTCGGTCAGCAAGCGTACTTTTCCCGTGGTCAATGTGTGCAATAATGCAAAAATTTCTAATATTCTTCATAATGTCTTTTTCTATTTGGGCGTGCCGCGCAAGAAACCCGATCGGTCAATTCAAGATTTTCGATGCGCGACCAGGCTTTCCTTTCTATCTTTTTTTGCAACGGCAGCAAGGTCAAAAACAAAATTTTGCTCGCAAAAAAAGGATAACCAGTCAATCCTTCACGCAAAACCGCGGTGAATTAATCCGCAAATTTAAAGTAAAGTTTGCACAAAGTATAATCTACTGAATTTTAATTTTGATAACGCATCGATAAGCCCGTATCTCCCGTTACTTCTAAAGCAACATTTGCCTGCTCAGAACTTTTGTTTTCCACTATTAAAGCCGTATTTCGAGGCACGTTTACACTAATTTTTCGATGTGGTTCAACGCGGGTTTTCTCGCCTAAAACGCCATTTAAAGTCGACTGATACACGTAAACGTCAGTTGCAGATAGATTTTTCATCTGAACTGAGAACGGTCCGTGATTGTTGTTGCCCAAAACAAAGCTGTCATTTGCCTTGATAGTCGTATTGGATTTCAAGCTGTTAAACGTACCGCACGACGCCAAAAATATTAGTAAGATAAATAATCCAGCAAAACTTCGCATATTTCTTTTTGTCAAATGTAGGTTATTCAGCGAGAATTAAATAGCGTCGCATTTCTATTTTAAACTATAAAATCATTCGTCTATTTAGTACTTTTGCAAAAAAATAAACCTCATGCCAAAAATCGGCAATATCATCCTACCAGAATTTCCGCTCTTGCTTGCGCCAATGGAAGACGTGAGCGATCCACCGTTTCGTCGTTTGTGTAAAGCACATGGCGCCGATTTGATGTTTTCAGAATTTATTTCGTCTGAAGGCCTAATTCGGGATGCGATGAAAAGCCGCATGAAGTTGGATATTTTCGATTATGAACGGCCTGTTGGCATTCAGATTTTTGGGGGCGACGAAGAAGCGATGGCAATGTCAGCAGCTATTGTCGAAACGGTAAACCCCGATCTAATCGATATCAATTTTGGTTGTCCAGTAAAAAAAGTCGTTTGCAAAGGCGCAGGTGCAGCAGTCCTGAAAGACGTCGACCAAATGATTCGGTTGACAAAAGCTGTTATTCGCAGCACAAGCCTGCCCGTAACAGTCAAAACCCGTTTGGGTTGGGATCACGACATGATTAATATCGACGAAGTAGCCGAACGCCTGCAAGATATTGGCGTTGCCGCATTGTCGATTCACGCAAGAACGCGAGCACAGCTCTACAAAGGCGAAGCAGATTGGTCGCATATTGCGCGTGTCAAAAACAACCAAAGAATCACGATGCCCATTTTCGGAAATGGCGACGTTGATTCGCCAGAAAAAGCACTTTTATACAAAAACCGATACGACGTTGACGGCATTATGATTGGCCGTGGCGCCATTGGTTACCCATGGATTTTCAACGAAATCAAACATTATTTTGCCACCGGAGAAAAATTGCCAAAACCAACGATTGCCCACCGCGTTGAAGCCGCTGGAAACCACCTGAAATGGGCAATGGAATGGAAAGGTGACCGCGTTGGCATCGTCGAAATGCGCCGCCACTACACCAATTATTTCAAAGGCATTCCCGATTTCAAACCATTCCGAACCCGCTTGGTCACGCAAGACCTCGCCGAAGAACTTTTTGAAACCTTGCACGATATTACGATTGCTTATGCAGGATATGAGTTTGCGTAAAAGTCTTAACGTCGTAACGTCATAAAGTCATAACGTCATAAAGTCGGACTCGTGTTACGCAAAGTCTGTCGACTTTCAGGCAAACTAGCCGTAATGTCCATGTACTACAAAATTCGCAATTGCTAGAAACGGCTGTTACTGGTTCGGCATTTTCCTCGAATTTGCCATTAATCCTTTATTTATCAAACTTTCCAATTTATCAAAGTCAAACTTCAATGTATTTGCAGTTATTGAAATTGGCGTTCCGTACATTTTCCCCCCGCTCCCGCGCGAATCCCTTCGCGTGGTTCTACAATTTAAAATTTTGAAAAACACATATACCATCTAATATTCCTTTTTCACCAGCATAATCTTCTCAAATGTAAAAAATAATTAGATGTATCCGATTTTGGATATGTTGTAAGATAAAGACTAGTAAGCAAAAAATCACTTCAATTAAGATGGTCTTGTTTTATTTTCTAATTACCACGCGAAGGGATTCGCGCGGGAGCGGGGTCCTTAAATAATGCTCCGCTGCATGGAATTTTCCGAGCGGTGTAATTTAATTTGCTTCGTCTATTTTGTTTCCTCAAAGTCAGGAGACTTTGCGGGTGGTTTAGGCCCACATAATAAATGTATATAAAAGTAAAGCGGCTTGAAGGAAGCCGCTTTGGTTTTATTTCAATCTTTTTATTTATTTTTTAATCACGCGGATTACGACTTTTTTCAAGCCAGATCGCACCGTTGCGAAGTAGATGCCGCTCGCGCTATCTATTGTCATTGGCAAACGCGAACTTTGCTTAAATTCTTTTTGCAAGACGGTTTTGCCGTTTGCATCTGAAAGTACAACCGAAACATTTTCATAGTCGGCGCCGAGGTCGATTGAGAAGTTTCCAGCGGTTGGATTTGGATACAAGCGAATCGCTGTTTCGAAACTATTAGAAATGATTCCTGCAACTGGGTTAAATTCTAAACTACCGGAGTCAAATAATGTACTTCTTGTATTTCCGATTTGGTCTAACGATGGTGCTCCAGCTGATATACCATTATCAATCGCAGGACTCGAAGCTTGGAGGGCGTGCGTTGGCATAATTCCGCCATTGTTAGTTAGTGGTAATAGCAAGGGATTGGTGTTGTTTAGGTCATTCGTGCCCGTAAGAAACGCAGACATACTGGTGTCGTTTGAAATATTACCGCCATTTGAAATTTTAATGACATTGCCATTTGATGAGAAGTTTGGCCCGCTATTGCTTATTATATTGTTTTGAAAAATAACAGTACAAGCATTAAAAAATGAGTTCATTGAGATTGGCTCGTCATTATTGGTATAGGTACAGTTTATAAGGGATAAAGTTCCGCTCGCAACGCCGAACTCCGCATAAGGGGAGCTTGTAGTTCGGTTGTTGCTAAAGGTACAATTCGTAAACGAGTACATGCCGTTTTGGCCGTTTGAGCCAATCCAAATTGTTGCCCGCTGCACTGCAGTGCTATTGGTGAAACTTGTATTTATTACAGTTAACGTGTTTGCATTGCAGAACAAAGTACCGCACGGACCACTAGAAGCACGGTTGCCGTCAAACCATGAATTGCGAATTATGGCAGAACTTGGTCCGGCATTAATTGATACTGCGCCGCCATAATTGTCGCTTTGCGAATTCATGAAGAAACATGACTCGATCAAGATGCTACCGCCGCCAACGGCGTAGTAAACAGAACCACCCTGCGAACCATTATTGTTTACGGCAATGTTGTTTTGAAAATAGAGATTAGATAAATTAAGTGTTCCTGCGCTTACTTGCCGGATCGCTCCTCCGTTATTAGGTGCGCCTTCGGTTGCACTGCCGTTTATCAGTTTTAGATTTTGGATGGATACATCGCCAGCCGTAATTTCGAAAATTCTAGAAGTTTGGTTGCCGCTAATGGTTAGTAGTTCGTAGCCAGGACCATTAATTATTAGCGATTTTGCGAAGGCGATATGGCCAGAAGTTAGCAAAATTGTTGAGCCATTCAGCGAACTGTCGAATGCGATTGTGTCGCCGGAGTTAGCCAAAGCAATTTGGCTGCGCAAACTGCCTGTACCTGAGTCATTTGCATTAGTAACCGTTAAGGTTGCGGCAAAACCGCACATCGAAGAAATAAAAAAAGCAGATGTAAGTAAAAATTTAAACATATTTGATGGGTTTTAGGCGCTAAATATTTTAGCATTAGGGGACTATAAGCGGCGAAGATAGACAATATTAATTGCATCTGTAGTATGCGCTCGGTAACGCCTTCTTAATCAGGTCAAGACGAATACTGCTGACCAATTAGATTAGAGATCGATGCGTCAATGTAGTGTGCAGATTATACGTTCTTTATCCGCAGATGAAAACCCGTAAACGTCAAGTCATAAAGTCGTAACGTCATAACGACCTAATATCGGAAGACCGCTATGTTGCTAGCGCGAGCCTCTGGCTCGTGGCATCAAGAAACTTCATTAGTAATGCGCCGTGAAGTCACGAAACTGTGCGGAGCTGCTCTCTTGAGGTAATGAAAACATTTCCATTATTTCCGCCAAAATTTCCACCATGGCTTTGGCTTTATGACCACTCTGCGCCCGATTCCACCTGCAAAGCGTGTTATCACCGGATTCAATTCTGTAGCTTCCTCCATCATAATTTGCAAAGGCTTGTCGGGAGACAGTTCGCTGAAATTGAAGCTTCTTAGTTTCATTCCAACGAATGCTACGCACAGCACTTGGTCGGTCTTATTCGGAATTAGTAAGCTAAAACTGCCGTCAATATCTGTTTGCGTTTTGAGCGTAGTACCTTCGATATACACATAGGCGCCGGGCAGTGGGCCTTCGCTGTCTCTTACCACCCCGGTGATGGTGATGTATTCAGGATTTCCGCTAAAGTTTGAAAATTGTTTGATTTCAACCTTTATTGGAAAACGACCGGACTCCTTTGTTGGCCCCGCCATTGCGGGTTTGGTGCTAAATAATAGCAATAAAGAAGCTGCTATTTTTATTGGGGTCCAGTGCGGCATTCTAGAGGCTGCACTTTCAGAAAGATACCGGTTTTGTTGGTCTTCTCGCAAAATGCCACAAACTTCACCGCTGTTCGTATTGAAATATTTCGCGAGATCAGCATCCCCCATGTTTGTAAAGTCGATCACGTTTTTAGAACAACTTGTGCAAAATCGCCCCGACGCATTGCTTTGCATGGAAGTCAAATCTTCGCTGCAAGGCGAGGTAATTTCTAGTATGACGGGGGATGTACGACTATTCATATTTTTTAAACATAATGTATGTTGGTAAATATAACTTTTAATCTTATTTATTTTTTAGTTCATCGATTGTTTTTTTTAGGGCTAGAATTTCCTTTTTAAGTGCAGCCACATCTTTAGCGCCGGCAATAGGTGCCTGTTTTTCTTCGGCATCTCTTCCAATGAAAAACGTAGCGAAAGTTGCGGTGACATAGCCAAAAATTGAATAGCCAAAAACTGCAATCAAGAAGGCTAGACCTCTTCCTTCTGGCGTGGCTGGATTAAATTCATTACCTGCTGTAATGACCCGCATGGCAGTCCACCATAAGGCCATACTGTAATTCTCAAAACCTTTGGTTTCATTTTCAAGCGCATACATTCCTGCAGCGCCGGCAAAAATTACAATTAATGTCAAAGCAAACACATATCCAAAAGCGCGGCGTTTCATAGTGGCTGCCAAGCTTTTCAAACTTCTGTTCAGTGACGATACGATTCGGAGTAAACGGATGCCTCGCAGACCACGCAACAACCTAATAAATCGAAAAAAACGAAACAATCGCAGTGCTGGAATCAGTAGTGAAATTGCCGTAAGCCAATTCTTTTTGAGAAACTTCAATTTCAACGGCGCCAGAAAAAACTTGATGAAGAAATCAATGATAAAAATCCCCCAAATGGTGAGACTGGCATATTCCAAGGGTTTGTTTAGTCCCCAAAGCAATTCAGCTACCAACAAAACGAGCCATACAAACCCCAAAAAAATCATTGGGGCTTCTAGTATCTTTTCGATAGACGATAGTAGCTTAATCCGCTCGCGATTCAGTTGCTCCTTCATAATTTTCTAAGTTGATAAAGTGCTATTTACTAATTTACGCATTTATCAGCGGTTGAGAAAATTTAATCGGAATCGGTAGCTTTTGTGTTTTTCGATTATGCAAACTTGCAGATTTTAATAGAGAACATCTTGCAAATCACAAAGCCCCTAGCCCGGATTGCAGCGTAAATCCTTTTTTGCTAGACGTAACTTTGATTAGTGCTATAATATCGTGGCAAAAAAGATTGCAGCGAAAAGCCGGAAAAAGCTCCAAAATCTGAAATTGCTGGGTTGAAATGATAGTGGTGGAGAATTGGCTGTGGTGTAAAAACAAAAAATCCTGACCATTTCTGATCAGGATTTTGCTCCCCCTCTTGGGCTCGAACCAAGGACCCTCTGATTAACAGTGTGAAAAAGGGTGCTGTTTAAGACTGATTTACAATGCTTTATATATTTATAATTACTGCAAAAATGAGCATTTTTTGTCATTTCCCCACTCATTAAGTACACTCTTTAAACCTGCCCAATTTTTACTAACGATTCAGAATATCAATAATTATTTTTTTAAAATATTTTGCCTATGATATTCTAAATATCCTTCTCTGCCATCAATTGGTAAATGAGAAATGATTTTATTATCAGATATACCTATTTTTGAATAAGTCATATTTGATAGGAAAGGGGAAAGTATTGTTTTTTTATCATCCGTAAATGACAAGAAACCTCTATCGAACAGCCTATCAAAAGTAGGTGTTAACATAAAACCATTTAATGGGTCAATTTTTTCAATTTCATTAGATGCAACCCATGGTTTAATATGACTTGCAATTAAAAGCCTATCATCAGAAATAAGCGTAATTGGACAAAAAGGGCATAACGCTAATAAGTTCTTTCTATAATCTCCTTGACCAATTCTTGCTCGATATAATTGTGTTTTTTCCAATTTATCTTCAACAATTTCTGCTATTAATTCCTCTTCTTTTTCTATTGTATATGGATGCTCGGTTTCTCCAAAATAGTCTGCAAACAATCTAAAATAGTAATTCAATTTTCCCTTTTCATCTAATAGCTTTATTACTGAAATAAAGGTAATATTTGGAAGTGAAAGCTCTCTGATTAGTTTATATGCTAGGTCACTAGAATTAACATAAATTCTTGGTCCAGCTATTTGTATTTGCTCAACAACCTCGAAATCTATTCTTTCTGGAAGTGCATCAATTTTAGCCTTTCTCTCATTCCATAAATTTGGTAAAATATCTTTATTCAGATATGGTTGTTCTGGTTTTAAATACTCGATTTGGGTTTCTTCTAAATATTTTTGTAAATCGGATTTTATTAAAAAACAAGGTATAGCAAACCCACTGTTACCAAAAAAACTTCTTGTTTCTTGAACATCTTGACCTATATATAATTTTGCTTCACCATTACCGCCGCCAATTTTATTTTGACGAACAACAAAGCTATCAGCAATTGTAATTTTTTCTTTGGTATCTACCACTTTGAATTCGTGGTTATCGAGAATTATATTCATATCTATTTCGCAATTTTAGTTATGTCCATTTGTTTTAAAAGTGCTATTAACACATCAACTACAATACTGTTTCCCGCTTGTCTATACATTTGGGTATCACTAACAACTTGCTTAAAGTCATCACGAAAGCCCATCAACCTCAAACATTCTTTTGGAGTTAATTTTCTTATTCTACCTGTGTGAGTTACATAATTATCTACACCAGCTCTATGCATTTTATGCATTGATTGAAGTAACGGTCTAGCAACGTCCAAGTCTGTTTTTACAGAAGTTTTAAAAGTTTTTGTACCTGGACTTAAAACATAATCCCTTGTTTTATCTGATAAATAATACTTCTCTTCAACCTCATTTATATCAAACAAAAACTCGTTAAACTCGCTTTTTATTTGCTCTTCAAAAACAAAATCACCGTGCCAATTAAATTGTTGATTTGCTTTTTGGCATAAAGCTATATCCCCATTAATTTGAGTATACCGCTTTGTTCTATTTTTAGAGCTTGTAACAAACTTCACTCCCTTTTCCTTTAGATAATATTTACTATCTGTAAAATCTTCAAGGAAATCTTGCATTTTATGCTCAAGAGGAATTGGCTTAGGAAAATCAAAATTAGTTGATTGGTCTTTAAATCCAACGACGAAGATTCTTTCTCTATGCTGAGGAATTCCATAGTTTTTAGCATTCAAAACTTGATAAAAGTACTTATATCCTAATTCATCAAATGTTGCTTTTATAGTTTCAAATGTGTTACCGTTGTCATGGTTGATTAGACCTTTAACATTTTCGAAAATAAATACTTTAGGCTGACTTTCTTTTACAACTCTAGCAAATTCATAAAACAGTGTACCTCTAGTGTCAGCAAATCCTTTACGCTTACCTACCATTGAAAAAGATTGACAAGGGCTACCACCAACTAATAAATCTAATTTGCCTTTATATTTTTCGCCTTTAATATCATGTACATCGTTATACCAATTTTCTTCATCAATATTAAAATTTTTAAAATAGCTCTGCTTAGCAAAATTATCAATATCACTTGCAAACTGAATTTGTGATTTCAAATTAAGTCTTTTAAGCGCATATTCAATTGCACCTATACCAGAGAACATCGTTCCAATTTTTATTTTTGTTTTGGGGTATTTAAATTTTTTTTCTCTCCAGTCCTCTTCATCTAATGTAGATTGATTTATTGAATATTGTTCTAAAGTATCATTAACAATATCTAACACCCCACCAGTTTGTGAGTACTCTTTAAAATCATTTAGCAGTTTTGACGAAACGTAATAGTTCAATAAAGTCTTTTTTTCTGTTTTAAGTATATTCGATAGATGTTCAATATGCTCAACACTTAGCTGTCTTTCGTTTTTTTCAATTTTCCCTAATGTTGAAGTATCTATATTTATGTGTTTAGCTACAGTCCTCAAGGGGTAACCTAGTTCAGTTCTTTTTTTTTTGATATAATCACCAAAAGTAATTTCCATGTTTTGTCTTGTTTTAGGACGATTTTGTCCAAAAATATGGAATTTATTTTTTATCGCAAATATTCACAGAAAAGTATTATAAAATTTTTATTCATTTATTATTAATGGAAGGGAAGAAACGACAGGATAGATTATCAGTGAACACGTAGATAATAATAGACTCCCATACCTATCATCCTATACCATTGGCACTAATTTATCTATCTGACTTCTGAATGACCACAATTGTGTCTGATGTGCGTGCGTTATCTAGCGCCTATTCACCTAAAAAGTGTACTTAAGCGCGTATTATTTCACCTGCTAACCCCGTGTAAGCTCCTGAAGTCAAGCCCGTATTTACTATATAAAACACGAATAGAAGCTGATTACATCAAGGCGTTCAAGTGGTTTATAACTTTTTTATTTTAAATGTGTCACTATGGAAGCAATAACATCGACCGTCATTGCCAAACCAATAGCTTTTAGCTTGTTGGTTTTTGAAATTCTGGGCACTTCTGAAACATAACCATCAGGTATCGTCATAAGCCTTTCACATTCTAAAACACTTGGCAAACGATAACATCCATTAGGAAAATCGTATTCTCCAAACGTACCCTTAGATTTACCGACATATCCAGATTGATGTAATATGAAAGGATATGCCAATAGCTTTTCTTCAATTGTTGAGTTAGCGAATTCTTGGTCTTTATATATAAGGTTTCCAATATTCATTTTATAGTGTCTGAAAATGCCGTTGGTAAGAGTTATATTGCTTCCTAACAATACGTTTGCTTTGTCTCTATCAACATAACCATTCACAACAATATCTTGGTATTTGACTTCTATAGGTTCAGGAACACCGATATTAGGTATGTTGGTCCAGTATAAACGTCTTCGATTTGCGGGAGCTATATCTGCTGAATTAATCATAACAAGTTGTGTATCATCGAAAATGGAGGTAAGTTCTTGCGTTATTGCATCTTTATCTTTCTTATTCATACTCGCAACGTTTTCCATCAAGAAATATATTTTTTTCCTAACTGGAGAAAAGATGTATATATCTCTTAGTATTCTTAATGCTTCGTAAAATAGTTTAGAGTCATTCCCTTCAAGACCGCTTCGGTCCTTAGAATTGACACTTGAAAGTTGAGTGCATGGTGAACCGAAAATGATAAGGTCAATTTCTTGACTTAA
Source organism: Lepidurus packardi (assembly GCA_023053545.1). NCBI lineage: Eukaryota > Metazoa > Arthropoda > Branchiopoda > Notostraca > Triopsidae > Lepidurus > Lepidurus packardi. Next base: position 23,977 of record JAKZAN010000063.1, read on the forward strand.
AGTTATTGCATCAACCTTGCAAACATCACCTAATTGGATGTGGTTTGTATCACCTGAATAGTGGTGATTCTGAATAGCTAAAGCATGGGGACAAATTTCGCTACTGTAGTATTTATTGATTTTGATTCCAGCTTTTTCTAAAGCTAATTTAGCACATGATATACCATCGAATAATGATAGTGCATTTATTCCTTCTTGGTTGATTTCGGTTGTTGTTGACATAATATTTATCTGTTTTAGATAAATATTTGCCCATGTCAAAAAAGACAGATTTTGCACTGGAGAAATGCAAACGATTTTCGCCATCTCCCTATTCTCGGGGGATAGACGGCAAAAAAATTAAAATATTTTAAGAAAAGCTGGCGTGGGTTATTTTTTCCTTGTACCCTCGTGGCGCGCAAAGTTAGGCTTTAGTCATACGTGGCACATCGCGCATAATTCCGATTCCAACAAAATGCAACCATTAACCTGTGCAAAAGCCACTATCCTAAAATTGCACAATTTTAATCTAATCAGAAATGAATAAAGCACGTTACATTCGCCAGAGCACAAAGAACCAAACCAACCTTCGTCAACTGGCCAAAGCCCATCCCGACGAAACCTTATACATTGATGTAATAAGTGGCTCGGTTCCATTCGCTGAGCGACCAGAAGGCAAGAAACTTATCGAAGCAGTTGAATCTGGTAAAATAAATTATATAAGCTTCCACGCTATCGATAGAGCTGGCAGAAACACCATCAATGTCCTTCAAACCCTTCAATACTTCTATGACAAGGGTGTCGTAGTAAAGATTGATAATCTAGGTCTTGAATCCATGATTAACAACAGAGCCAACCCTGTCTTTAACCTTATCACTACGATTTTATCGGAATTGAGTAGCCTTGAAAAAAATAGCTTGATTGAAAGACAAGCAGAGGGAATTTACCAAGCAAAGCTTAAGGGCGTTTACAAGGGCAGACAAAAAGGAACCAGAGATACTGTAGAAAACACTTTGGCAAAGCATCGAAGAGTAGTGAAAGCAATAAAAACCTACCCAACGCTATCGTTGCGGCAAATTGCTAAGATGTCAAGTGATGGAGATTATAAACCATCCGCAAACACTGTAAAAAAAGTAAAGGACCTAATCCCAATGTAGACCCCCCCCCGTTACCTGCCTTCCTGCCTGCGCCAAATCGACCACTTAGGCTGCCAATGGTGTGATTCATCAATTTTTTTTTAAATTTTTTTTTCCATAAAAAAATTTCCTTTTCGTACCGCCAGATATTTATATAAAACAAAAGTATCATGGAAATACAGCAGCACATATTAAACAAAATCGGAGTTCTACTCCCAATATCTGGAGGTAACGGAAAGTCTATTTCTGAAGCGGTAGTTATTGACACAAAAGCCAAATACACATTTATAAAAGTGCAGAATGAATTTATTAGGGCAATGACGAATGATGGCGATTGGACGAAGGTGGAGCAATCGCTTATATTTGATGGTGACAAAAAATATGACAAAATAACCATTCAGAATTTCACGAATGCTACCGATGTAGTTAAAAGGGTGTTTTGGTTTGATATAAGCAAGTGTTTTGGGATTTACATCTCTATTTAAATATTATAGTTGATTTATGAACTACCATAATTAATCATAAATTCAGTTGAGTGTATTATTTCTTAATCCATTGCCTTTGAAAACAATATAAGAACCCTCAATGATAGTAAGCTAGAGAAATAATATAGAAACTATATTTATTCCTGCACGAATATTTCATTGATAATATCATATATCATTTCAGAAAATTTTGACATCGCTTCGTGATTGTAAAAATAAAACATGTAATGATTGTATTTTGGCTCAAACTTATCAACCCTCACTTTTCTAAACGAAGAATCTAATTCGAAGTCCTTATCAAATTGAACCGATAATACATTTACATTAGGGCTATAATTAAGATGTCTCAAAGTGTCAGAACGCAGAGTGCTTCCTATCTTTATTTTAACAGGCTCGGAACAACCCTCTATTAAAACTATATAATAATTGCCATTTTCTTCACAAAATAAAATACCACTTATAGTTTTTGATTTCTCATAGTTATCATTAATGAACAACAGATGCCTCACTTCGCTTAATTGAAATGATTTAAAAAACATTTTCTGCTCTACAGTAATTTGCTCCTCAAAATAAACACATTCATCATCCTCGTAAAAAGTTTCGCCAATCCTAATTGAGATATTTTCGAAAATTTCCTCATCAAAGTCAATATCATTGCTATCCACTTGATTTCTAAAGTAACTATCATAAACTGGCTGAATAACCCAATTTCCATTAATATCAATCCAGCCATAATTACCATCAACAATTGCTTTAATTAAGCCATTAGTATCCTTAGAATGTAAATAATCATAAATAGGAGGTATTTTCCATTCACCGTCCCAGAACAATAATCCATACTTCCCAGAATTTGCCTTTGTTATTACATATCCATCATCATCAAAGTACAATAATTCATATTGGTCTTTAAACTTAATGTTTGAGTTTGTGCTAAAGTCGAAAAAATAATCGCAACCATCTGACTTAACATGAACACCAATATTCCTGACAATAGTCCAACTAGGTATTTCAAATTTTGGTTCTAACACCCATTCTTCATTGGAATTTAGTATGCCCATTGCACCATTTATATAACAAATAAAAAGCTCTTTATTAATACTTAAAATAAATTCATAATTAGCAGAAATTTTAATGTTTCCAGCCTCATCCTTCAACCCGCTTTTATAATCGACAGAAAAAGATTGAAAACCGTTCTTGTCAAAATGAATGTCGAGAGTTCGTGGTTCTAAATCCAACTTCTTTCCATTTTTATCAAAGTATTCATCATTATTAGTAGATGTAAACTTTTTGATTATGTATACATTATTGATAAGTTTTATACTTTGCGAATCAGCCATAATAATCCAACGTCCCTTTCTATCAATCAACCCAGAAAAATGTCCAACACCAACAATTGCTCTATCATTAATATCAAACATTTCAGCCTTATCAAAAAGGGGATGGATGGCCCATTTACCATCTAGACTTAGATAACCGAATTTATTATTTTCCTTGGCAATTAAAACACCTTTGTTATCGGAATCACTTAAACTAGCATACTTAAATTCAAGTAAAGTTGCATTTTTGTAATCCAATAGACCCCAGTTATCTTCAACACGGGCTAAGAAACCTAATATAGCAGGTTTTATTTCATCATACTCATTTGGAATTAAAAGACCTGCTTTGGTATGAACACCTACTTTGCCCTTTTTACTTATTGTTATAAAATTATCATTGTAAGATATTGCGATTTTATCAAAATTTACTGGAATAATTTCTAGGCCATCGGAAGAAAACAGACCTGTTAAATTATCTTGACTAACTAAAAAATAGTTTCCATTTGCTGATATTGAATCATATTTAAAATCAACCAATACTCGTAGTTTACCATTTAAAACACCCCATTTATTTTCTTTACGACAAATAAAACTATTGTTATCAATTTCAATGTAATCATGTTCAAATGGAACAATTAATTTTCCACTAGTAGAAATAACTCCGTATTTTAGCTTACTTTCTTGAAATTTAGAAACAACATAATAATTCATACAATGGGCTTTAATATTGAAAACCTGGTAAAGGTAATAAAGGAGTTTGGAAAAATAGTATCCGACAACTTAGATGATTTCGACAACATAGAGAAAGTAAACATTGAATTTTCCAAAGTCAAAAATGAGTCGGAATCGTTTCAAGAGGCTTTTAATGAATTTTTGGAAAATCAAATAAAAATTAATTGTGACGTGATGTTTTTCGATTTAATTCTTGAGGAATTGAATATTGTTAAAACTGAACTTTATGGATGCTATCATAAAATTAGAGCGTCAAATAATTCAAAAAAGTTAAGGCCTAAATCTATCGTTGTACTAAATGAACTTGAATACAAAATCGCTACTATATACATAGTAGTCGATAAGTTAGAGCTGAATAAAAAATATTCTACTTATTTAGGTATGTCAGCGCCGAAAACACTTGATTATGAAAGTAAAGATGACTCGACTACCATAAAAGGGGATTGGAATGTACGCCAAGTGTATTATTACTTGGAAAAACTAAAAATTGTTGACTTACTGTCCAAGCAATTTCCAATTAAGGAGAATAGACATCACATATTGTCTAAAATTATCCCATTACACCATAACAATATAAAAAAACTGAGTTATGGCACCTATAAAGGGATTGAAATTTCTTCTGAAGACAAGAAAGAAGTTGATTCTTTTATACAGAATTACAGCTAGTTAAATATTTTTTCGAAAAAAGGGGCCCGACCACTTATTAGACCCCCGCTATACTTGCACCATCATTTAAACAATACTTATGATGTGAGCAAGTAACTTATCTATTATCTCAACTCTGAGATATGAATGAAAATCGGGATGATTTATCATTTAAAAGTAATTCCAAATTAAGCAGAAACCTGCTTATTGGATGATTACTTAAAAATCGAAAAATAATTTAAAAAAACAAAAAAAATGAGAAGTTCAAAATTTACATTTATTAGCATGATTGTTCCAAGCATTAATGGTAACCGCGCAAAGTTGTTAGTTGTTACCGCAGAAGAATTTGAAAAAATTAAAGAGTTTACCTCTTTAAACATCAAAACAAATGGGAAACCATATTCAATGTTCATTGAGTCAAACTCCCAACATCAATTTCTAGGGAATGGCGGTTATTTAACGAAAGAACAATTCGCTGAAACGTTACGCGAGTTTTATAATTCAGTAACTGTTTTTGGGAAAAATAATATAGCACTGGAAAAAGCATAACATCCTGTGCATTATTAAGACCCTAATGCCAACAGGCCAATAAAATTATTCAAATTGTGTAGTTTCAGTTGCTGAAACAACACGACGGCACTACAAGGGTCCTTATTTGGAGTTTCAATTAAACAATTATTTATCGTTTCTATTTCTACCCCTGGAAACAGGGGTGTATCGAATGTTGCGCATTATTCTTTAAAAAAGTAGATAAGAAAACTGCGATTCAAGACGATTTAGAAGTTCTGCGATATCCAAAAAATTACATTTAAAAAAAACAGAAACATGAAAAAAACTAAAGTTCAAACAGCTATAAGCAAAGAAGAAAGAATTTCGAATAACAAAACTAAATGTGCATTGGCGCTCGAAAAGGGTTATAAATATGACCGAGCAACGGGTGACATAATCGGTCAAAGAAGCAAAGCGATTAACGCCCAAATCAATGGCTATACCATTATATCATTTCTTGTTGATGGTAAAAGAACGTACTTATATGGAACAACATTCATTGAGTATATTTTGAAAAGTGAAAACGAGTCGGTTTCTCCTGAAGAGATTGAATTGGCTAAGGCTTATGTTAAGCCATCAGCCTCATATTTAGCCAACAGAAGAGCTTTAAAAGAAGCAAAGGCAAGAGAAGCGATTATCAACACCAATTTAAAAGATGTGTTGTTAGAGACGCAAAAAATCAGCTCGTCATCTAAGAGTAACCCAACAGACAACAAGTTTTTGGATAGAATATTCCAATTTAGACCGAATGCATTTTCACAGAACTACATAGCCAGCAAATTATAATTAATTCTAAAAAATTAAATAATGTTTAAAAAAGAATTTACACTAAATGATGATTTCCCAAAAACACAAGGCTTAAGACGCTTGTATCTGGATGAAAATTGTAAAGAGAAATATGGTTTTACTTATGACGAGTACATATTTCTAAATGGATTAAGATATTTTGACAAACACGAGAAAGTGCCAAAATATAGAAATGGGATTCGTACAGAAGAAACCGTTAGTCTAGACCCCTTTTGTGTTGCTTTATTTGACACCTATTATGGGTCAAAAATCGTTCTTGAAAATATTATGTTTTATCCCCAATTTGATAAAGAGCAGATATTGGCTAGATTAAAAACAATTAAATCTATCATGAAAAAATATGCTCCAACCGAATATAATAAAATGTTCTAGCTGTTTAACCCAGATAGGGTTGGTTTATCTTATTACTTGATAATGTCCTCGAGTGTACGTCTGTTCTCATTGAAACCGTCTTGCCATTTTAGCCTTTCTTTTTAGATATATATTTAAATTTGGCAAGACCTATAATCAACCATAAAACACTGATTATCAATGTAATTATGTAAATAAGATTAATGTAATGTGATGCAAATTATGCATCACCAACTAATCAAATCGCACAACCTAAATTATTATTTCTTCGATTTTTTTTATGCTCAAAACCATGGTTCGCTTGTTTTGTTAAGGCATTGCTATGCCTATTTCAAAGGGCTTTGTGCATCTTATATTCTCAAAGAACTCTAATGATTTTAATGCTTTAAAAAAATAAAAAAAACAAATGTAAGATGAACACAATAAAAATAAAACGTCATATAAATAATGACACACATGCCAAAGGCATCATAACCGACTTCACCAAAAACAAGTTAATTATCAAAGGTGATACAGGTATTGGAGGAACAACGGCAGTTTTAAACATAACAGACCAAACCATTATAATAATTTCCCCTATATCGGGAATGATAATGGGGAAAGAAAAAGTCAGACAATCTCATCAGATGTTTATTTATCAAAACTCAAAAGACAGATGGTTTCATTTTGAAAGCGAATTAAGACGGGGTAATCACGTTGCGTTAAACACGACTCCAGAACAAATCATCGAAGTCAAAAAGAACAATACTGTCTTGTATGATAAGATAATGCAAATTCCATTCTTTGTGGATGAATCACAGGTGTATGCAGAAAGCGATTATCGAACAAGCATGTCTGTTTTTTACGACATCCTGTTCAATGAGCACAAGGCTAACATCACACTCTCAACAGCAACGCCAACGTACAAGAACTTAGATGTGCCGAAGCACATTCTAAAAGATATGGTCATTTATAAAATTGAGCGTGAGATAAAAAGAACAAAAAGCATAACCATATCGCCGCTCAACAACTATTGGAACTTCATCAAATCAAACTGCGATAAAGGCAACAAAGTGGTCTTATTTACAAATGATTTGGATAAGATTAAAAACGTTATCAATGAAGACAACCTAGGTTATAAGACCCAGATACTTGTTGGAGATACCCTTGCCGTAAAAACAAGTGGTGTTAAAACAAAATCCTATGAAGAATATGATAATATTGTTAAAGCAAAAATTGACGAAACTGCCGATGTATACATCTTATCAACCAAATACCAAATCGGTTTTGATTTAGACTTTGATGCAAGTGTCGGAATTATAATGGACGAATTCTCTATGGTTGATTGCTACAACGTCAACCAAGTAAATCAATCCTATGGCAGGGTTAGAGGGATGGTGCTAGATGCAAAAATATTTTATAAATGCTCTGCTTCCAACAGCGGCAACATCAACCAACTTGAGAGCGAAATTAATCAAATAGATTTTGAGAAAGGGTACTTGAAAAAAATACAGCCACTTATCAACCAAATAAACCATGCTTTAAGCTACCCTAAAGCCAATCTAATACAATCTTTGAACGATTATGGTTTTACGGTTAATGATGACGATGCTCAGGGAACAGTAGTTCCAACATCGGTAAGTTTCCCAACCAAATATCGGAATCTAATAGCTCAAGAAGACCAAGATACTTACATCATCAAGAAAGAACTAGAAAGGGTTTACAGTAATATCAAAGGCGATGACGCCAATTTTAATGGCTTCGGAAAAAAAGATTTATTGTTATGGGCAACAGCATATATGGCGGTGGAAACACAATCAGAATTTCTACTCAATGCAACAGCGGACCGATACGAAAGGCTTTTGAACACTGCAAAGACATTCATTGATGTAAATGACCTTGCCAATCCTGATAAGATGAGTGAAATGGATAAAATAACCAAGTTCAGAGTTTCCCAAACGCAAATGGATATTGCCATAAAAAATGGTGCGTTGTGCCAATTAAAAGAGGATGAGACAATGGATTTTGGTTTGGTGTTTAGCTATAATTGGGATGATGCTTATTTCAAAGCAAAACAAATAATAAACAGCTTATATGTGATACAGATGGTTGAAAATGGCCAGTATAGCGAAGAAACCAACAGAATCATTCATGGTTTTAGCGTGGTTAGCGAATGTATTTTAAACGGTTACATCAAAGCACTATCAACGGAATCAAATCAAGATGTCAAAGTGTTTATTGAAAATGATAATAAAGAAGCTTTGGATACACTGACCAAGGAATACTCGAAATCGATAATTGGTAAAAGAGTATTCAACAATACCAATAGAGCCATCGTCAAACAATTGTCAAAACTAGAAGGTTATTCACAGTCGGAGGTTAACCAAATTATGGATAAAGCTGAGAAAATCAAGAATTCTTTGTTGGCTTGCAAGCATGGTATCAGAAATACTGTAAAGATGAACACATATTCCATAGCCAAACAAGTGGAACGGCATAAATACTATATCCTTTCACTACTTTCTTTGTCTTGCGGAGGTCACATGTTTGGGTTTAAGACAACGAATGTTGATAATAGGGTGTTCAACACAGCTACAAAAACAACAAGGCAACTAAGGGGTTATACTCCTTATAAACTGCTTCAATGCGACATCAAAAGTGCATTTGCATCCTTTTTAGATACTCTAGTTGGAAGCGATATAGCACAAGATGTTTACGGCAATTTGGAGACGAAGTACACCATTGAAAGGAGCGAAGCTAAAAGATGGTTTAATATGATGCTTAATGATAACAAACGGACCGTATATGACGCCAAGAAATTTTTCAAAGCTTGCGGATATACAAGAGAGCAAGTCTTAAAAATCATTGACTTAACGCTAAAAGAAAAGGGACGGTTTTACAAAATCATGACCAAAATGGAGGACAATCTTATCGAGGAGTTTAAATACATCAACAGATTAGATTATACAGCCGTTCGGTTGCATGATGCAATCATTATTTACAATACACCTGAATTCCAAAATTTAACTCCTGTAATAGGAAACTACGAATTCGAAATTAAAGCCATTTAAAAATAAATGCTATCAACACCAATAAATAGAATGTATCTCAGCGATATATCCTCCTTTATAAACAGGAAGGATAAGAGAACTATTCGTGATTGGTGTAGCAAAAATCACTTGCCTGTTCACAAGGATACATCAGGTGAGTTTGTTATGAAAGCAGAATTTGAATTAACTTATAATATGCCTCTAATAAAGCATTTAAAGCAGAAATATGGAGATGATTGGATGCAATATTATGAGGCATATAATAATGGGGAACTTTACAAACTATTGGATTTTAACGACGATTCTAAAAGAACACAAACTGGTTATATACCTAAAGGGGATTTGTCAAAAAAAATATTTGATGGGTCGCCCAAATAAATTACACTCGCATTAAAATAAGTCAAAATGAAATTACTTAAATACAAAAAGTTCGCAGGTCTGCACATAGTTTGTAAGAAGTGCAGCAGGCACATTGAGGTATCACAAACGCCATACAAGGGCTGTAGTCACCCATTGGAACGTCAGAAATACAAAGCGGTACTCAAAGCAAACGGAAGCCGCAAAACGAGGGATTTGAAGTCGTCTGAATATGATGAAGCAATAAAAGAACTGCTGGAATTCAAAAAGGAATTGTCAAATCCTCTTAAACTAAGAAATCTAAGTGTTCAACCAGAAATGAGTTTTGAATTATTTAAAGACTTTATGTTTATGTATGGAGATTGGTTAGAAAATGTAGATGTACCTAAGCACGAACAAAAAGTACGGTCAGCAAAATACATTAAAGAAACTATTGGTTATATCGATAAATTCGGAATTTTTTTGAATTCAATTGGTTACAGTTTGGATAAATTAACCATTTATCAAATCGATAAATATATGCTTGGCAAATACTATGAATATTTAGAAGAAACAATCAATAGTAATGCGACATTCAATCATAATTTGAGAGCATTAAAAAACTTTTATAATTTCTTAACTGTTGAAAAGGAATTGAGTGTTCCTAATGTTACAAAAAAAATAAAGTTAAAATATGAGAATCCTAACCCTACAAGCATTTCTGACGATGATTTTGTAAAATTACTTTCGGTAATTAACGAAAATGGTTCTATTGAAATTCTTAAAAGTGGTGCCAAAAAGAATAGGTTCAGACCTTATACAAAAGATGGCATCGAGTTATGTGCATACACGGGTATGAGACTTGAAGAAGTTGTTTCATTGAAGTATTGTGATATTGTGGTAGATTCAGATGGCGAATTGGAATGTATTGTAGGTACAGATTTGAAGTTTGAACGCGCTCATAATTGGGATAATACCAAAGCTACAAAACGTGTCTATATCCCGATTTCAAATGAATTGAAAAAACTACTTGAGAGATTAGACTATAAATCAAATCTAGGTGTAAATAAATATTTGATTGCTAATGACATGAACATTGATAGAAAGTCGTTAACAAAGCAATTAAGCCACTCATTTACCTTCTATCGAAGACAGGCTAAGCTAGGAGATGATTTTAGCATTAAGCACCTTAGAAAGACCTTTTTAACGAAATTACATTTACACACTGGCCTAACCGAGTCGATGGGATATCAAAAAACTTCATCAGTGCTTTTGAAAAACTACATCGACAAAAGGTTAGTTGTAAAAGAGGTTAATAGACGGGGTTTTAGCGTCTTCAGTTAATGAAAAAATTAGTTGTTATTAATCACTTGTGCCCTTATCAGTACCACGTATAATTTTTTCAATCCTGTTGAAAATAGTCATCTCGTAATTGTCGAAATTTGATTTAATTTCATTCGCATTTTGTGGATTTTCGTAGTACTCGAGGACGTTTGACGGCACTCCATAATCGCTTGCAATTCTCCCAAACTCGGTTAATGCATTGTATTCAAGTTTTACTAATAAGCGGTCAATCCCCGTAATTTCTTCAAAGGGGATATTGTTCTCCTGAGATTGAATAAAGCGATACATAATATTAAAGACGCCTAGATATTTAACGACTTGATATTTTAGTGTATTATAGACAAATTCGGCCGTTTCCGAAATTGCTTTATCAATAGTTTTGCCCTGAGTAATTTTAAACCTTACTGAGCTGATAAACCCGCCAACTAAATAAAAATGAAGTAAGTGAGTCAGTAGCGAATAATGTTGATTCCTGTCTTTTTCAGTAATTAAAAATCTTAACTTATCATTTTTTACTACAGGTAAAATTACTTTTAGGATTGTCTGAAATCCTGAACTGTCAATGTCCATCTTATGATTGACGACCCTAATCAAAGCCCGTATTGATTCAAACTCATCTTTTGATAAGTTTTTAATCGCATCATATAAAGTAATTTTGTCCACTCGACTTACAACTTTGTACAGATTAAAAATTGCGTCAGGTATTCCCCTTCTGTCCTGTTCAGCTTGTATGTTTACTTTTCTTGTTTTATCGATTTGTGAAAGAAACTCATCTGTGGAATAGAATAAATCTATTTCATCCTTAGGGGCTTGTAAATCATAATTTTTGTGCTTGATTCCTTCCGCCTCGGATTCAATTGCTTTCATGAAATCGTTTTGCAAAACAATTACTCTTCCCGAATAATGATGTCGAAACCTCCCAGCTCGCCCTGCTATATTTTTTGCGTCAAATTTCTTGAGTTCTTTATCGCCTTTCTTGCTATGTAAAACAATTAGATTTTTTGCCGAAGTATTGACACCTTCTGTTATGGTTGTTGTCGAAAGTAATGTTCTAAGCTGGCCAGAATTGAATAGAGATATTATTTCCTTTTGAATGTATTTTGGAATAAGTCCGTGATGGACACCAATACCTTTTTTCAAACCTTTAATTATGGTCCACTCGCTATTAAAGTTCTGTGAGATATGATTTATAAAGTCAAGATATTCAAAATTGGAATGGTTTGAAATTGCGTTTGATTCTAATAAAACTCTTGCATAACTTTCAGTATAATTCCTTGTGGAACAATAAATTATTGCATTTTCATTGATTTTATCTAACTTTTTTACTATGTCAATCAGCCTAGTAGTTTTGTTTGTCGATTCGAAGTCAAATTCTAAATTCTCATCAATGTCAATATGTTTTTTGGACTTAATATCATTATAAGTTTTGCCGACAATTTCATATCGGTTATAGTCAAGTAGCTTGATTCTATTCTTAGCTAGGAAAGTATCAAAAGAATTGTTATAACCTTCTCTGCTCGAATTATAAAACTCAATATAAGGCCCAGCCATCAGTACATCTACGTCGTTTTCCAAAGCGTAGAATACGGAAAGGCGATAGGCAACATCCCTTTCATTCTCTTTGATTTCTTCATCAATCAAATATTCGTTGTCAATTTTGTATATTTCATCAATGAAGGCAAAATCAAAATCTATAGATGTTGGATTTTTTTCCTTGAATGATAAAAATCGTTCTGGTGTATAAATGAATAAGTTATACGTGTCAAACTCGGTTACTTCACTTAACGTGTGAATTTTGTATTTGTCACTAAAGTAATTGTAGTCGTCGTCAGATAAAAGACGTTCCAAATTTTCTGAAAGCAACGCTATAGTTGGGAAAATTAGGACCACATTATTATAATTCATCTTCTTAATTATCTCGAAGACGATATGTGTTTTGCCGAATGACGTACTTGCGGATAAAAAAAACCGATTTAATTTTTCAGGCCGAAACAAATCCATAATCTTCATTTGAAACTTATGAACCTTCAAGTTTTCATTTGTATGGAGTGTGCTTTCGTAAAGTAGCGATGAAAATGTATTAAGATTATATTCCTCAATATCCGTCACGTGGTTAAAATTATTTAAAAGGTCAAAGTAATGTGGTATTCCAGCAACATTCGAAATGTATTTTAAAAACTTTAAATCAGCTTGGTTCAGCGTTTCACTTTTTATTTCGTTAAAATAATTGCACACGCTTTTGACAAGTACATCGTCAGTAATGATTTTAGAATTAAATCTGTTGATTTGCTTTAAGACATAAGAGGTTTCCTCGACTCTATCCATTTGATTACTTCTTCTTTTATGAGTTTAACGTCTTTTAGGGGAACCAAAATAAAAAAAATAGAATAGTCAACAGTTATTTTAAATGTATTGGCTTTGAATTTGTCCTCTATATACTTTGGAATATTTTTAATGCTTTCATCATATCCGATATCATTTTCTTCATATAACAGCATTACTGGGTAAACCAGTTTCATGTTATGCTGTTTTAGTTCATGAATAATTGAGAGATATGGGTTTTCTTCCCAATCCCGAATTACGGCTTCGATTTTAGAACCTTTATAATGAAGATTATTGATTTGGTTCGAGATTGCAAACACATTGGCTTGCAAATATTCATCAGAGATGGCCTTGTTAATATTTCTAAAAATACTATCAATGCCAGTTTTGTAGTTTTTGTGAAACTTTACTTCTCCAAACCAAAGCTCGGTTTGACTTTTATTTTCTATTAAGTGGTATGAGTCGTACCCTTTAGTTTCGGAATTTTCCAAAGGATTATAAAAGTAGCCTCGGGCAATGAGCGGTTGTGATTTGAAGATAACGTATAAGATACTGAACAAAAGAACTTCACCTAAAAAACCGTATTTAATTTTTTGGTCTAAATCTAAATCGGGATTGTATTTTAATCGCTTTTGTAATGCTATGTAGTGGAGCTTGTCGTAATCTTTATTTTCAATTTCAAATTCATTAAAAGAATATTCAAGGATTGAATTGTAGATAATTTCCGTTAAATCATCTTTATTTAAAGACGAATAACATTTATCATCATCGATTGAAATAATTGTTTTAGAAGCGCCAATTGAGGAATTGGGTAAATCATATTGAAATACAATTGTCTTTTCTATCAGGTCAAGTAAGGATTGCCGCATTCGTCAATAGGTGTTCTAAACGAAGATGTCGAATTGTGACATCAAATTGTTGAACGACAAATATATGAAGATGAGTGGAATGCTAGCACACTTAGATAGTACACTTACCAAAAATAAAAAAGACCTCACATCTCTGTGAAGTCTTTTCTTTAGTAGCTCCCCCTCTTGGGCTCGAACCAAGGACCCTCTGATTAACAGTCAGATGCTCTAACCAACTGAGCTAAGGAGGAAGGCGTATGCCTTTGAAAGCGGTTGCAAATATAAGGCGAAATTTAAATTTTGCAAATAAAATCGCCGAAAATTTTATTTTTTTTTACTTCCCTATAATTGCTTTGTAAATATCATTTCCGTTGGCGAACAAAACCAAGCCAATAAGTAGCACAAAGCCAGCCATCTGGGCATATTCCATGAATTTATCGCTTGGTTTTCTGCGGGTAATCATTTCGTATAATAAAAACATAACATGACCGCCATCTAGCGCTGGAATGGGCAATAAATTCATTACACCAAGCATGATTGACAACAATGCTGTGATGCTCCAAAACGCTTCCCAGCTCCAAGTTTTTGGGAAGATGTCATAAATGGCTTTGAATCCACCAACGCCCTTGTATGCGCCTGTCTGTGGGTTGAAAATGGCTTTTAATTGTTTGCCATAACCCAATAGTTGATTTTTCCCTTTTTCCAATCCAATAGGAAACGACTCGAAAAAGCCATATTGTTGTTTCTTTACAGGATATATATTCAGTTTTTCGAGATTGTCATAAGGCAATCTCGGAATAAAAGCAATGCCCATTTTGGCGCTGTCGCTCACTTTAAGCATCAGTTCAATTTCTTTTCCGTCACGCATCACTTTTGCTGGAACGGTTTTATTTCGCAAAGTATCAACTGCTGCAATCACCTGATCGGCATATGCAACAGCAGCGCCATTAAAATGTGTAATAACGTCTTTAGGTTGCACAGTATTCTTGTTGGGAGAATCATCTAAAATACCTGCCACAACAAAGGGAATTCTCAATTCCACTAGTGATATTCGTTCGCCTTTCATCAATTGATCGATAAAATCTATTGGCATTTTTACGTGTGTTTCTGTGCCTTGGCGGTCCACAATAACGTCTTTGCCGAGTAATATTTTTTCGTTTAATTCGTGAAAACGATCCACAGCAACGCCGTCAATAGATTTAATTTTGTCGCCTGTTTTCAAGCCCATTTTTTCCACAACCGGATTGGCAACCCAAACGCCATCTTTCACACTTTCGGTACTGATGTATAAATCGCCATAAGCAAATGCCATTCCGATGTATATAATGAAGGCTAGAATGAAATTGACAGTCACCCCACCGAGCATAATAATCAGACGCTGCCACGCTGGTTTCGAACGAAATTCCCATGGTTGAGGCGGCAATGCCATTTGCTCCTTGTCCATGCTTTCATCAATCATTCCCGAAATTTTGACGTAGCCGCCCAATGGTAGCCACCCAATTCCGTATTCTGTGCCGCCTATTTTCTTTTTGAGAAGGGCAAATTTAACGTCGAAGAAGAGGTAAAATTTTTCAACACGGGTTTTAAAAAGCTTGGCGGGGATAAAATGTCCAAGTTCATGAAGTACGATCAGAAGGGATAAACTCAATAAAAATTGAGCGAGTTTAATAACTATTTCCATTTATGTTTTTATCAATGAGTGCCGACAAAAATAGTGTTTTCTAGTTAGTTATTATAGGGAACCCAAAAAAGGTGTTTTAAATATTTGTTAATTTGGACAGATTAAGCTTTCGCAGAAATCTCTTTCAGATTTTAACTTTGCAATTGCCCTGTTTTCAGCTATCGGAATTTTATTTATGACCACTGCCCACAACAGCATTTTAAGCAAAAAAACCGCCCAAATCTTTAGGCGGTTTATATATGTGTTGTCGCTAAGTGGACTAATTACGACCGATTTTTTAAAGCATCGCGAATTTCCATCAGCAATAGTTCTTCATTGCTTGGTCCAGCAGGAGCGGCAACTTCTTTGTTTTTACGAGATGAGTTGATTCCTTTTATAATCAGAAACAGCACAAAAGCCACAATCATAAAATTGATAATCGCAGATAGAAACAAACCGTATTTAACTGTTCCCAAGATCGTTAGGTCCTCAATTTTTGACAAATTTGC
Organism: Lepidurus packardi; assembly: GCA_023053545.1. Lineage (NCBI taxonomy): Eukaryota > Metazoa > Arthropoda > Branchiopoda > Notostraca > Triopsidae > Lepidurus > Lepidurus packardi. The sequence goes on from JAKZAN010000063.1 coordinate 40,025, forward strand.
AGCATCTAAAGCTGGCTTCAATAAAAGAGGCGTTAGAATATCATCAATAAACGACGCGACGATTTTACTAAACGCTGCGCCAATGATTACTCCAATCGCTAGTTCAACTACGTTTCCTTGCATTGCAAAGGCTTTGAATTCTTTTAACATTCCCATTGTAATTTATTTTTATGATTAAGCTGTAAATGTAAGAAAAATAATATAATCACTCGCGAAAAAAGACACGCTTAACGCGCTGTGAAATACTAGTTAGGATTTCGTAAGGTATGGTTTGCAGGGCTTCAGCCATTTTTGAGACACTCAAATTTTCGCCAAATATCACCACCGTGCTGCCTTCTTTACAATCAATTTCAGTCACATCAACCATGAGCATATCCATGCAAATACTGCCAATAATTGGTGCTTTATGGCTTCCAATTAATACATAACCCACACCATTTCCCCAATGTCGCGAAATTCCATCCGCATATATCCAATAGGGATTGTGGCTACATTAGTAATCCGTTGCGCAATAAAGCGCCTGCCATATCCAACGCTTTCGCCCGCCGAGATTGTTCTGATTTGCGATACAACTGATTTTAGCGTTCCAACATTTTCAAGTGCTCTTTGTTCAGCCGCATTATTCGAAATGCCATACAAACCAATGCCCAAACGAACCATTTCAAATTGAGAATCTGGAAAATTACTGATGCCAGACGTATTCAAAATATGCCTAATCGGACTAATGTTTAGCGCTGAGGTGAGTTTTGTAGATAATGATTCGAACAAAGCAATCTGACTTTTGGCGAAATCCAGATTTGATAAATCGTCGCTGGTCGCCAAATGACTCAAAATGCTCTGTATCTTAACAGACTTTGTTTCTTGCAACAACTGAATTAGAGATGGTATATCCTCCAACATAAATCCCAAACGATGCATACCCGTATCTAGTTTGATGTGAATTGGATAATGCTGCAAGTGCTTTTCTTCGGCTGTTTTAATAAAAGACCGAAGACCTCGAAGGTTGTATATTTCAGGTTCTAGCTTGTACTGAATTAGAGCCGAAAAACTTGTGCTTTCAGGATTCAAAACCATTATGGGAAGCGTAATTCCTGCCGATTTCAAGGCGATTCCTTCATCTGAAAAAGCAACGCCCAAGTAGTCAACATTGTGATGCTGTAGCAATTTCGCTATTTCAAAGCCACCGTTGCCATAACCAAATGCTTTCACCATGACCATTAATTTGGTGTGTGCGCCCATTTTCGACTTATAGTAATTAAGGTTGTGCCCAATTGCATTAAGGTTGATTTCCAAAACTGTTTCATGGGTTTTTTCTTCAAAAGCAGAAACAATTTCTTCAAATTTAAATGGTCGTGCTCCTTTAATTAATAGGTTATAATTGGAAAGTGATGACAAGTCAAAATTTGCTAAAAATGATCTGGTGTCGGGGTATGTGCTAATATTTTGAAAGGCGTCGGCATGTGCTGTAATCTGCTCGCCAATGCCAATTATCGCCGAGATTTCATTAGACGTCATCAGTTCTGAAACCATCTTATATAAGTCCGCTAGTGGCAATCCACTTCCCATAATATCGGATAGGATTACTGCTTTTTGAGGCTGTTGTTTTTGGCTTTCAAGAAAATCCAAGGCAATTTCTAACGATTGAAAATCTGAACTATAACTGTCATCAATAATAGTGGTGTTGTATATGCCATTTTTAACCGCAAGACGCATGTTGACTGGATACAAATCACGCATTCTGTTCTGAATAGTGGCGTGATCAACCTTCAAATAAAGCATCACCATCATGCAACTGACTGCGTTTTCAATCGAAGCCAAATCAGAGAATGGAATCTCAACAGAAAATATTTGATTTTCATGATCTACCTTCAAAACAGTACTTTTCCCAACAATTTCTTTGGAAATGCTCACATCTGCCGCGCCATTAAAACACCAAGTGAAATGTTGGGCAGAGCCGATATTTAATAAAATTTCTGCATTGTGAATAACAACAGCACAGTTTTCGAATAAAGCTGATTTTTCTGCTAATTTCTGCGCTGGGCTTTCAAATCCTTCATCATGTGCCGAACCAAAATTTGTTAATACACCAATGGTGGGATTGATTATTGAAGCTAATTTTGACATTTCGTCTGGCATGGAAATTCCCGCCTCAAAGATTCCCAGGTTATGGGCGCTGTTTATGCCCAAAACCGATAATGGCACGCCAACTTGCGAATTGTAGCTTTTGGGGCTTCGGATTATGTTGTAGTTAGGACTCAACAAAAAATTTACCCATTCCTTCACAATCGTTTTGCCATTGCTCCCAGTGATGCCAATGATGGGAAAATTGAACTGTCTTCGGTGAAAAGCAGCTAAATTCTGAAACTGCCGAAGCGTGTTTTCGACAACAAAAAAACAAGCTTGGTCTTTCAAATGATGCGGAACCGTTTCGACTACAAAAATGTGTACACCTGCTGCAATTAATTGCGAAATATAGCTATGGCCGTCGTTGTTTGGGCCACGAAGTGCGAAAAATAAGGTCGATTTTCCGTTTAAAAGAGAGCGGCTATCAATGGAAACATGGTCAATGTCTAAGTTTGGAACTTGTGTTAACCATTCCCCTTCTAAAATTGAAGCAATATGTTGGGTCTTTATATTCAAAAGTCGGGTTGTGTATTTTTCTTTTGGTTGGTTTCTTTTGCTGTGGGTTTCAAACCCAATTCTTTTTCCTGAAGCGTACGCATAGCAGAAAAGTAGGCAGCACGGCTCAGTGGTTCATATTCTGTAGTTTCGCCCAATAAAACCAATGCGTCATTTTGAGCTTTTCTGAAACTGTAATGCGCTAAATTACCAGTCCGCGTGCAAACTGCGTGAACTTTAGTGATGTATTCTGCTGTTGCCATCAATGCTGGCATAGGGCCAAAAGGATTTCCCTTAAAGTCCATGTCCAAACCAGCAACTATAACCCGAATTCCTGAATTTGCCATATCATTGCAAACCGATACAATTTCGTCGTCAAAAAACTGTGCTTCATCAATCCCGATCACATCACAGCCTTGTGCCAAAATCCGAATATTGGCAGCAGCCGGGACAGGGGTGCACCGAATCTCATTTGAATTATGCGAAACAACTAAATCATCGCTGTATCTGGTGTCTATCGATGGTTTGAAAATTTCGACTTTTTGTTTGGCAAATTGAGCCCTTTTTAGGCGCCGAATTAACTCTTCGGTCTTGCCAGAAAACATCGAGCCGCAGATCACTTCGATCCAGCCAAATTGTTCTTTATGATTTACTGTATTTTCGAGAAACATTTTGTACTTTTCTGCCTTAAAAAAGGATTAGTTTTTTTTTCTTTGCAATTGGTTTGAATGTATTTCATTTTATATTTCAATCCGAATCAAAAATAGAAAATTTTATCAAGCTTTGGCGCTGTTCCAAGCAAATAATAAAGTACAAACCAACACATACTTTTTCACTATAATAATCCCAGTTATGAAAAAAAAGCTAGAAGCCGAATTAATCAGTATTGCCCACAAAATACTAAAACTAAAAAATAAGTCGGATGTCATTCAGCTGCATGAAGAATCTCGGAAATTGTACGAAAAATTAAGTGTACTGCGATTTGTAGAAGAGCATTTGGGCGACACAAAACCAACCATTAATATTGCAAATTTTAAGGAAATTTTGGAACAAGGCTTTGAAGCTGATCAGCAAGCGTTTAACCATGAAATTACTGCTGATGCCAAGCCTCGTGAAGAGATAGATGCTGATGCAAAAGCGAACGAGGTGCCAGCAGAATCAGCGGTTTCCGAGATTATCGACGACGAAATATCAGATATTCTTGCAATGGCTGAAGCGATGAATCCTACTGAAATGTCCGTTGAAACCATTGCAGAACCAGAGCCGGAAATGAACCAGGCTGAAGTAAATGAAGCAAACGAGGACGGCGCAAATGATGAAAACACGGAAGAAGAAGTAGAAACTGAAATTTCAGCAGCAGACGATGCGCTTTTTACGCCGGCGTTCGAAATGGGTTTTGGCGATCAAGAAGAAGAGACTCAAGAAAATCCTGCAAATGAAACACTTTTTGCAACAGGCCAAATTGCTTTTGATGATTTGCTAGGGCACGGCTATGAAGATCCGGTTTTTGTGAAACCTGAAGAATTACAAACCGAACGCAAAGACAACAATAAAAAAGAACCAAAATCGCTGCAAGATGCTGCGTTTTCAGGAAATACGAAGCAGATCATACCGCAGATCCCAAGCAATAATGAAATCGCCGACAAAACGGTTTCCTTAAACGACCGACTTTCAAAAGGAATCAACGTGGGATTAAACGACCGAATCGCCTTTGTTAATCATTTATTCAACAATTCAGCCGAAGACTACAATCGGGTATTGTCGCAATTGATAACCTTTGATACATATCCTGAAGCTTTGGAATTCATCGAACAAATGGTTAAACCTGATTATAATGATTGGAGCGGAAAGGAAGAATATGAACAACGATTCCTGGAATTAGTCGAGAAAAAATTCATCTAATGGGAAAATTGTTTATTGTGCCAACGCCTATCGGGAATCTAGAAGACATGACTTTTCGTGCCATCCGCATTCTCAAAGAAGCGGATTTGATTCTTGCAGAGGACACCCGAACGAGCGGAAAATTGCTGAAGCATTTTGAAATTGCGACGCATATGCACAGCCATCATATGCACAACGAACACAAAACAATCGATAATCTAATCGCTCGCCTAAAAGGACCAGAAACAATAGCCTTGATTTCTGATGCTGGAACGCCCGCAATTTCAGATCCTGGATTTTTGCTGACGCGCGCTTGTGTCGAAAATAATATTGAAGTCGAATGCCTGCCGGGCGCAACTGCCTTTGTACCTGCGCTGGTTAACAGCGGATTGCCAAATGATAAATTCGTTTTTGAAGGTTTCCTGCCGGATAAAAAAGGACGCCAAACCCGATATTTAGTCCTCGCAGAAGAAACACGAACCATAATTTTATACGTATCGCCACATAAATTGGTGAAAACATTGGCCGAATTCATGACTTATTTTGGCGAAGACCGCCAAATTTGTGTTTCGCGCGAGCTGTCAAAACTACACGAGGAAAACGTGCGGGGAACGGCGAAGGAAATACTTGCGCATTTTGAAGCCAAGCCACCAAAAGGCGAAATCGTCGTTGTTGTTGCAGGAAAACCAACCAAGTAGCTCGCGTTTTCTAAAGATCTGTTATAAAATACAAATGGATGATATAACTACCAAAAGGGTAAGTCTAGGCGACTTGGACATCCTGCAGCAAATTGGCAGGGAAACATTTTCTGAAACTTTTTCCGAATTCAATTCTGAAGAAAACATGAAAAGCTATTTGGAAGATGGATTTTCAAAAGAAAAACTAGCTTCCGAACTGGAAGATCAAAATTCCGAATTCTATTTTGCCATCCTGAATGATAGCATAGTAGGCTACTTGAAAGTAAATGTTGGCACAGCCCAAACTGAATTTCAAGACGAGGCAGCTTTTGAAATTGAAAGAATATATGTTTCGAGAAAATTTCATGGTAAAAACGTAGGGCAATCACTCTTCGATATAGCAATCAACCTCGCAATACAAAAAAGAGCCAAATATATTTGGTTAGGCGTCTGGGAAAAAAATCACAGAGCAATTGGCTTCTACAAAAAAAATGGTTTTGTCAAATTCGACAAGCATCTTTTCAAATTGGGTAACGACGAACAAACAGACATCTTGATGAAACGCAGCCTAATGCAATAATACGGCTAAAATGTGCTGCAAAATCGCACGAATGCTATCGAAACAAGCGGCCAATCCTTTTCACAAAAAATGAAATCGCGAAAAAGTTAATCGCAATAACTAGCAACGCTAAAAAAGCAAACATTAAAATCTCAAAAATATTCACGAACCAATTTGATTTCCGATTCGAAAAGTCGGCAACAAAAACGCCAATCGACAATATAAAGGAGAGCGCACCAATTATAATCAGTTTCTTTTCCGAAGACATATTAATTTTTTTAGTCAAAATCTGTTTGTAAAATTACACATTCCGATCATTTGTGGTGTCGCTTTTTGTGTATTTTTGGGCCTATATAAATAATCGATACCATCCAAATTTCAAACTATGCGCCGCACGATTAAACCACAAGCCGACCAAACCACAACAAAAAACCTCGCAGAAACATTAAACATATCCGAATGCGTAGCTGCTTTATTGGTGCAGCGCGGCATTGAAACATACGACGACGCGCGTGCTTTTTTTCGGCCTACTTTAGCCGATCTGCACGATCCCTACCTTATGAAGGACATGGATAATGCGGTTGAACGAATCGAAAAAGCAATTCAAAACGAAGAAAACATCATGGTTTTCGGCGATTATGATGTCGACGGAACCACCGCCGTTTCGTTAATGGCGTCTTATCTGCGGTCCTTCTATCCAAATGTCGCCACCTATATTCCAGATCGATACGATGAAGGCTACGGCGTTTCATTCAAAGGGATCGATTTTGCTGAAGACAATGATATGTCGCTGATTATCGCCCTCGATTGCGGCATAAAATCAATCGACCATGTTGCATACGCGAAACAAAAAGGCATCGATTTCATCATTTGCGACCACCACAGGCCGGGCGACAAATTGCCTGACGCGGTTGCGGTACTCGACCCAAAACGAAGCGATTGCAATTACCCTTACGACGAATTATGTGGCTGTGGCGTGGGCTTTAAACTCGTGCAAGCGCTCGGCCAGAACCGAAATCAAGATATTGAGGATCTAAAAATCTACTTGGATTTAGTCGCAACTGCAATCGCAGCCGACATCGTGCCAATTACGGGTGAAAACAGAATACTGGCCAAATTCGGGCTCGAAATCATAAACAATTCGCCACGTCCCGGAATTCAGGCTTTGGCCAATCAAGCTAAAAAAGATGCGCTCGACATTACGGATGTCGTGTTCATCCTCGCGCCGCGAATCAACGCAGCTGGCAGAATCCGACACGGGAATTATGCGGTCCAATTGTTAACGGAATTCGACCTGGATCAAGCAACGCAATTTGCCAAGGAAATCGAGCAGTACAACACAGATCGGAAGTCGCTCGACAAGAAAATAACTGCCGAAGCACTCATGCAAATCTCCAACAATAGTGAGCAAGATCGTTATTCAACAGTCGTCTATGCTGAAGATTGGCACAAAGGCGTAATCGGAATTGTGGCGAGCCGACTCATCGAAAATTACTACCGACCAACGCTCGTTTTCACCAAAAGCGGCGATAAATTGGCGGCATCCGCGCGTTCTGTCAAGGATTTTGACGTCTACAATGCGCTCGAAAAATGTGCGGAACACCTGGAACAATTTGGCGGCCACATGTACGCCGCGGGCATGACAATCAAACCTGAAAATTATGCTGCCTTCAAAGCGGCTTTCGAAAAATGCGTCCAAGAAACCATTAATCCAGAGTGTCGAACACCCAGAAATATTGGTCGACTGCGAACTCGAGTTTAGCGACATTACCCCCAAATTCATCCGACTCCTAAAAGAATTCGAACCTTTCGGACCTGGAAATATGGCGCCAGTATTCTTGTCAAAAAACGTTCGCGATACGGGTTATGCACGCACTATCGGCGCAGATGACAGTCATTTAAAGATGACGGTGACGCAAGAAAACAGCGATCGATTTGCGGCAATTTTCTTCAACGCCGGCGATAAATTAAGTCTTGTGTCCAATAAAAAACCTTTCGAAATGGTCTATGCAATAACCGAAAACGAGTGGAAAGGCAACGTGGCAATTCAATTAAATCTCAAAGATATTCGCTAATTTTTTTGGGCGTGCCGCGTTTCAGCAGTTGTCGGTCATTCGGCTGCAATACACGCGTCGGGCTGTACATTGCAATCTTTTTTGCCATCAAATTCGCCATAAAATCAAGCTGCTATTAGGCAAAAAAGGATTTCCATTTCCATCCCTCACGCAGGCCTAAGGAAAAACGTATTGTTTCAATTCGAAATCATTTCCATCAAAAACGCCATACGTGAAATACCCAATCCAATCGCCAAGATTGATGTAATCGGAATTATCCCCAACCGGAATCTGCATCGGCAAATGTCTGTGCCCGAATACGAAGTAATTATAATGTTTGGTTTCCAACTTCCGTTTGGCATACAAAACCAGCCATTCTTTGTCTTCTCCCAAAAACCGAACATCTTCATCGCCAGAAATCAATTTGTTTTTAACCGAAAGGTATTGCGCCAATGCGACGCCAATATCAGGATGAAGCCAACGGTACAACCATTTGAAAACGGCGCACGAAAAACTTTTTTCATCCGCTTGTAACCTTTATCGCCTGGCCCCAATCCGTCGCCATGTGCAATGAGAAAAGTTTTCCCATTAAATTCAAATTCTTTGCCTTCGTGGTAAACCGGAATATTCAATTCCTTTTCGAAATAATCGCCCATCCACAAATCGTGATTGCCCACAAAAAAGTAAATCGGGATGCCGCTGTCTCGCAATTCAGCAAGTTTGCCCAAAACACGCACGAAACCTTTTGGCACTACTTTTTTATATTCAAACCAAAAGTCGAATAAGTCACCCAATAGGAATATTGCTTCAGCGTCGGCCTTAATTTCATCAAGCCAAGCCACGAAACGTTGTTCACGCGGTCTACTCAATTCGGCAGTTGGTGCGCCAAAATGTTGGTCGGAGGCGAAATATACTTTTTTGTTTGGTGCGATCAGCATGAAGTCAGATTAAAGATTATCGGACGCATACCATTCTGCGAATGAGGTTTCCGTTTCCTGCAATTTAAGCGAATGCAGCTTGATGTTGCCCGGAAGTCGGTTGCTTATTTTCTCAGCAAAATCGATCACCATGTTCTCACTTGTAGGCTGATAATCAACTAAAATTACGTGATGTCCGCGGGACTTCAATTCCTGCGCCAATTCAATATGCGGCGTATTCTGATTGAAAACTGTTGCATGATCAAAAACATCCACGACTTCTTCTCTCACGATTTTCTTCAAATCCGAAAAGTCGATTACCATGCCAAACTTCACGTTGCCCATATCGGCAATCGGCACGCCAATCACCGTAACCGACAATTTATAGCTGTGACCATGCACGTTGCGGCATTTGCCATCATATCCATATAGGGCGTGCCCGGTTTCAAAACTAAATTGCTTGGTGATTCTGATATTGCTCATGAGTCGAATTTGGGGCAAATTTAGTAAAAACCGCGCTTTCTGTGCCGAATTTATATTTTAAAACAGAAATGTGCTATATTTGCGGCCTCGGGGGATTAGCTCATTTGGCTAGAGCGCTTGCCTGGCAGGCAAGAGGTGACCGGTTCGAATCCGGTATTCTCCACAAAAAAAGGGCTAGTAATCAAACTTAATTACTAACCCTTTTTTTATTCTTTTTTTTCAGCTGCCGCCACTCCCAAGGCGCCACAGGATTCGGCTCAACCCAAAGGCCAACTTTCTTTTTTCGCGCTTCAAGCTCTAAGTTCGCGTATGTTACATCTTTAGAATATTTTTTGTAATGCCAAGCTAGACCTTGCTTTACCAATTCTTGGTTTAAATTCGTTCCGTCCGAAAGGATAACTTCTGCGATCAGTCGGTTGTATCGGTCAAATTTGTATCCGTTTCTAAGCCGAACGCTTTTGCCAAAACATTTGTCTGAAACGAAGTATTTTGCCTTGGTGCCAAATGCTTGCTTTTTTTCCGGACAATCGACATTCGCGAATCTAACAATTTGTTCCCTGCCATTCACCAAAAGAACGAAAGTATCGCCATCTTTCACGCCCACAACCTGATAAGAATCGGGGAATAAGTTCGATTTTTTGGCGCCGAGTGCATTTTCTGTCCTGCTCTTCCGATGGGTGAAGTCCTGCGCGTGACAGAACTGAATTGTAAACGCTGTGACCAAGACGCTCACAACCAGCAACCAAATTTGTTTTTTCATTTTTAATTTTTAACCAGAATTTATTAAGACATCACGTCGTTGCGACTATTTAAGCGGAGCACCCACAGCAATATCGCAGCGGTGGCCTTCTTGTCCGTGTGGCGGATTCATTCCCGGTTCAACCGGCACGTTTAAAATCGCGGGTGTCGACGCTTGTTGCTTGGTTTGTTGGTCAATTTGTTGCTGTATTTGTGCGTTCACGTCTGGTGTCATAGAAACCGATTGTGCAGGAGCTTGTGCAGGCTTGCTGTTCAGCGGAGCGCCAACGGCAATATCGCATCGGTGACCTGGCTGGCCGTGTGGCGGATTCATCCCTTTGGCAACCTGGATTGGCGCCGCAGTTGTTTGAGTTTGCATTTGCATTTGTGGTTGCGCCTGTTGCTGCATTTGTGGCGCTTCTTGCGCGGTGCTAATTGGTGCTGCGGTAGTATTTTCCGGAGGTGCAACGCTGGATTCTTGCGGCTCTAGATCTCGTTTGCAAGAAGTTAATCCCAATACTGCAAAAAGTAGCGCGAAAGCTGTTGTATTTTTCATGTTGATTCTTTTAAGAAATTCAAATATAATATTTTATGTGTAACCGTTTAGAAAAATGCGCGCAACTGAACACTTCCGGTATGAATAGCCTTCGAGTCTTCGCCTTTGCGACCTTGGTAGTTGAGGTTGATGTCTAAAAATTGGGTGAGGTTTTTCTGGACCAATAAGCGCCAAACAAGGTTTTTACCGGGTTGCAGTCCTTCCAACATTTGAAACGCAACTGGCGACGTCAAGTTGCCTTCGAATTTGTTTTGAAAAAGCGAAAATTCGCCGCTCATGGTCAGTTGTTTTTCGCTTGCAAAAGTAAATGAAGTACCAAACCGATCTTGGGCTAATGTCTCCAGATTTCCAATTGTATTTTCTTTCAATTGGCGCTCATAAAACAAATCGAATGAAGCGTTTTTCGACAATATATAGGAAATTTTTGGCGCAATTTGATAGCCGTCTATGTTGAAATTTCGGTCGACCAAGTTGTCTACAAAATTGGCTGTTCGGGTCGAAGATTCAATCGTCTTGGCACCCAAGCCAAACAACCATGTTTTTTTAAACAAGTGCGCATACTGGATTTGGTGCGAGGCATTCTTACTTTCCTGTGACCCAACAGAGAGCAGGTTTTTGGCGCGGTTTGATAAGAATGTATAGGTTACAGAATGGTCTTGTTTACCGCGGTTGTAAAACAAACTGTTCCGAAAACTGGCATTCAACCCCAAAAGATTTAAGTCGGTGGTTCCAAAAGGACTGAGGTCGAAATCTTCTGATTCTCGCCGAACCTTCCGGTCGATCAGAACGGAACTTTGGTTGTAGAAATGAGCCAAAGTTCTCAGCAAACCCGCTTTGTTCTGGTATTGCGCAAAATTTAAAGTAACCGATTCTGAAAGCCTGTTTTGGTGTGTTCTAATAAAAACCTGGTTGGGCAAAAATATCCGAACAAACTTGGCTTGATCCGGGAAAGGCGCAACTTCAAATTCTTGCAATTCTTGAATGCCGTTGCCGTTATAATCAATCCAAACATAGACGCCGCGGCCTGGTTCGACTTCCAAATAGGTAAATTCTTGCTGGGCAATCCGACCTGAATTGGTTTCGTAACTGGTCGTTGTGGATAGCAATTGCTTGAAGAAACGACCGTTATACACAATTCTTGAATTCAAAGAAGGCTCATTTTTCGGGGTTTCATCCGTAAATTTCAGATTCCTGTAATTCACAAACACGCTCAAGTCGTTTTTATCATTTTGTATAAGCTTCGATCTTAGGTAGTAGGATTTCGAATTATTCACGCGCTGCAAATTCCCCATTTGCAAACTATCATTCGCCCGCTGCAAGTAACCCAATTGCACATATATTTTGGTCGAATCGCCGCGGCCGGCAAAAGCGCCGTATTCAGAAAATCGTTGACTCAAATTGGTCAGCGCACCGTTTGTAAGCCGTTGCTGGTTGTGTTCCAATCGGTAACTGCCGCCAACCCAGTTTTTCTTGAAATTGTATTTTGTTTGTCCAAAAGCACGTGCGAAATTGGAGGATGATTCGCTTGCTTTACTGTCCAAATAACTGCCGTTTGCAAGTAGGTTCCAGTTGTGAATCTTGTAGGCCAAATCGACCACATGTCGGCTTCCCGAAAAATTTTGACTAAACTCCAATTTTTCAAATTGGTATTTGCCGAAACCGATTGAAGGTGAAATAGAATCAGCATTTAATCTAGACTCAACGCCAGCGACTAATAACCGTTGATTTCCAAGTGGGTTCAGCAAGTTCCAATCGCGGTTAAACTCGATTGTAAACAAACGTTCAACTGTTCTAAATCGTTCTTGCGCAAACTGGTAATTGGTGAAAACATCGACTTTCATGCGTTTTTCGATAATGCGCTGCTTCGCATTAATACGCCCAGCCAATCCAGTATTATTGCCGTCATCGAGACTTGAAAATAGATTCCGGTCGTTGTTGCTGAGGCCAAATTCAAAATCCACCGCAGTTTTTTCGTTGGGATTGATCTTCCCATGAACGGTTGCAACCTGAATTTTTGTAGGCGGTGTTAGCCGAACTATAGGCTCGTAATTTCCTTGTGGAACCCCACTTAACGGTGCAATATATTCGAAGATTCGCGTAATGGCATTGCCGTTCAAAAGCTTGTAGTTTCCTTGAAACTCGCCAACATTCGTAAACCGAACATTATACAATTCGGCTGCGGCATCATTTGAATATTGGTATATTTCGACGCCATTCAATAGCACTTTTTGGTACAAAATCTTATTTTGTGAAAATGAATCCAAATAGGCGGAAGGCGCATTCATCAATCCTATGTCATCGCCGGCAGCAACTAAAATTTGCGCTTGATCTTCTGAAAGGGACTGTTGCAAGGGCTGGTTTTTGATGTCGTTTTCAGAATAAACTGCCCCGCCAATCGACCATTTTTCCGATTCATGGCTCACACCTCCGTATGCAATTAGTCGGGTGTAGCTTCTTTCGGCATATTGGTACTCGACATTGATCCGCATTTCGGAAGTGATCGGGAATAAGGAGGTAAACGTAATTTCGCCCGCATTATAATCAACCACATAATCATTGCTTTCCCCGCGTTTGAGTAGGATGCCATTCACAAAAACACGTTCCGATCCAGAAATCACCAAAACATACAATTCGCCATTCGGCCCCCGCAATTTATACGGCCCTTGGTTGCCTTCCTGTCCCGTGAAGGTGCTACGCGAATACTGGCCGCGAACCAAAGCAGCTGAGGCAAAAACGGACGTCTTGTTTTCGGGCGTGCCAAAGTCGAAAGAGGTGGCAATCCCTTGCACTTTCTTATTGAAATTTAAAAACCTCGATTGCCGATTTTCGAGAAACAAATCGCCAGCACGAACACGCCATTTGTCGCCCGCGATTTCAATAAAAATCTGATCAAATTCGTCTAATTTCTGAGAATAGCCACCCTCTTGTAGCGGAATATTGCTGTCTTGAATTGAGGCGCGAAGCGTGACCTTGTCTGATAAATTACCAGAAATTTGCAAATCTAAATTCGAATTCACAACGGCATTTTGGTTGTTGCCAACTGTTACGCCACGGGTAATGCTACCCGAAGTTGTCAATCCCTCGAAAGGCACAAAACGTTTTAATGGGTTTTTCGAAACTTGGAATAATGTGCCAGCGTCCGTCGCTACAACTTGTTTTTCGTCGTAAATACTATATTTTTTCGTGAGAAAATCTGGGTATAAAAAATACCGAACGGTCACGCTGTCAACCGGACGAAAATTGGGCTTGAATTCTAGAATACTTTTCTGAAAATTTATTTTATAGGCAGTAGAATCAACCAATGTTCCATTGGCGTCAAGTATCTTAAAAAAAACACTGTTGATACTGACGCTGTCTAGTTTTATGGCTAAATCGCTGGGTAAAATGCGCTTGGTTTTATAAGGCGAATTAACTTCCTGCGCAGTCGCATCAGCAGCAATACAGAGGAAAATTAGTAACAATAGTTTTTTCACCATAAAAAATATAACGCCATCACTTTCAGTGTAGTATAGTCGACCTAGTTTTCCTTGGCCACAACTTGCATCGTTTCGCGACTCACCTGACGCAAAAGCACGGTTTTGTTGTCGGTTACAGTTTGTGCAGCTTTATCAGTAAAATGCCGAATCGTATACAAAGACACATTTTCGTTATAAGCAACCTTAAATTTACGAGAAAGGACGTTTTTCAATTCCTGAAAATTGCCAAATTTATCATCCACACAAACAGAAAAACTGATTGCCGAATTCTGAATTAATGACACTTTCATCTTAAATTGGTGCAGCAAAGCAAAAATCTCGCTAATGTTTTCTTCCATAATAAACGAGAAATCAATCGAAGAAAGGGATACCAGCAGTTGGTTCCGCTTCACGATAAAACACGGCATTGCTGGTTCAAGGTCGTTTCCTTTGCTGACTTTTGTGCCGGGTAATAGCGGATTGATAAACGATTTAACGAAAAGTGGAATCTCCTTTTTCTGCAAGGGTTGCAAAGTTTTCGGGTGAATCACACTCGCGCCATAAAATGCCAATTCGATTGCTTCCCGATATGAAATCTGATTCAACAGAACGGTGTTTTCAAAAAACCGCGGATCGGCATTCATCACCCCGGGAACATCTTTCCAGATCGTAACGCTTTCTGCATTTAAGCAATAAGCAAAAATCGCGGCAGTATAATCAGATCCTTCTCGACCCAAAGAAGTGGTAAAATTGTTTTCGTCAGACCCTAAAAATCCTTGGGTCACGTTTAGTATTTTTTTCTTGACATTTTTCGAAATAGTCTTCTGCGTAAGGTCCCAATTCACGTTCGCATCGCGATAATTATTGTCGGTTTTAATGAAATTGCGAACATCTAACCAGCTGGTTTTGATACCCATCAAGTTCATAAAATGCGCAATAATTGTTGTAGAAACCAATTCCCCATATCCCACGACTTGGTCGTATACAAAATTAAAATTTGGCGATTTATTGTTCTTTAAGAAAAATTCCAAATCGGCGAATAATTTCCCTACATCAGCAAAAGCGGCATGATTTTCATCAAATAATTCCAATAAAATCTGATTGTGGTATTTTTTCACTTCCTGAACTGACGCTTGTAACGAAGCGGATTTTCCGAAATAATTGTTAATCACGGCCTCAAGCGCGTTAGTTGTTTTGCCCATTGCCGAAACCACCAATAACGTGTCTTCAAAACCAACTTTTTGCAAAACCTCGTAAACATTTCTGATGCCAGCCGCGTCTTTAACCGATGCGCCGCCAAATTTGAATATTTTCATTTTTCTACTTTTCGTATTTATTTAAATGCCGCAATGCCCTCTTCAGTCATGTGCACCACGCGCCAATCGCCTAAAACTTTCGCACCCGTTCGCTCATAAAAGTCGATAGCAGGGGTGTTCCAATCCAAAACGTTCCACTCAATTCGGCGGACATTGTCTTTTTTGCCTTGGTTGATAATCGCCGAATATAACGCAAATCCAGCGCCAGTGCCGCGCATCGACTCGGTCACAATTAAATCTTCCAAGTGAATGGTCTTGCCTTTCCAAGTCGAATATCGGTAATAAAACAAAGCCATTCCAATGATTTGTCCGCCGTCTTCCGCAACAAAGGTCTGAAACAACGGATGCTCGCCAAAACCATCGCGAACCAAATCATCTTCGGTTACCACAACAGCTTCCGGCTCTTTTTCAAATAGTGCCAACTCACGAATTAAAGCCAAAACCGCCGGCACATCTTCTTTTTTTCCAGGACGAATATTCATTTTATAATTTTTTTTTGAAGCTATTCCCGCTCTGCACTCCAATCTTTTTGTAACAGCTGTATCGTGCTAATCAACATTATTTCACAAAAAGGATTTCCGCTGCGATCGGGGCTAGAAATCAGATTCGAAACAAATATACAAATCCAATAAACTATCCGTTAAAATCATTTCCAATTTAATAAAGAAAGGCGATATTTGCGAAACTAACTACAACGATATCGCAATGGACGAACGCAATAGAACACTGGGTGAATTTATCATCGAGAAGCAAGAAGAATTCAAGTATTCCTCAGGTGAATTGTCAAGAATCATCAATTCCATCCGCTTGGCGGCAAAAGTAGTCAACTACAAAGTAAACAAAGCTGGATTGGTTGATATTACGGGAGCGGCCGGCGAGCAAAACATACAAGGCGAAGACCAACAAAAATTAGATGTCTACGCAAACAATGTCTTCATCAAAACACTAACCAACCGGGAAATTGTCTGCGGAATTGCTTCTGAAGAAAACGACGATTTCATAACTGTGGAAGGAAGCGATCACAGCCACAACAATAAATATGTCGTGCTCATGGATCCGCTCGATGGTTCATCGAACATAGACGTTAATGTTTCTGTTGGTACGATTTTTTCGGTCTACAGGCGCATTACGCCAATTGGAACACCGGTTACTTTGGAAGATTTCTTGCAGCCAGGCATCAATCAAGTTGCAGCAGGATATGTTATTTATGGTACTTCAACGATGTTGGTCTACACAACAGGTCATGGCGTAAACGGGTTTACCTTAAATCCGGCAATCGGAACATTCTATTTGTCGCATCCAAATATGCAATTCAAAGAAGATGGCAATATATATTCAATTAACGAAGGCAATTATGTGCAGTTTCCCAAAGGCGTAAAAGATTATATTAAGTATTGTCAATCTGAAGAAGGCGACCGGCCATACACTTCACGTTACATAGGGAGCTTAGTGTCCGATATTCACCGCAATATAATTAAGGGCGGAATTTATATTTATCCAACGAGCAGCAAAGCCCCTAAGGGGAAACTGCGATTACTGTATGAATGCAACCCAATGGCATTTATCGCTGAACAAGCGGGCGGAAAAGCTTCCGATGGTTTTGGCAGAATTATGGAGCTAAAGCCAACCGAATTGCATCAACGTGTACCGTTTTTTTGCGGCTCAAAAAATATGGTTGACAAAGCGGAAGAATTTATGGCCAAGTACATATAAAAAATTAGTTCATAAAAAAAGGCGCCAGAATTTGATAATTCTGGCGCCTTTTTATTGGTAAAGTATGGCTTATTTGTTCATGTTCGTCATTTCATAAACGAAAGTGTCACCATCAACATTTGCATTCACAAGCTTTAAGGCTTTATCTACAATGTAATTTGCATTTCCAGGCGTGAAACCAAGTGCAACAGCGAACTTTCTCAACAACAATTCTTGAGCATCGCCTAAGTGCTGGTCAACATGAACCATGCGTGATAAATCATAAAGACGCTCCAAGCGCTGTGTGTGCAAATATGGAGGATTAATAGGATATTTCAAGGGGTTTTCTAAAATCTCCTCATATTCTGCTTGCGAAATATCCAGCTGTGAAGCCAATCGGTCTAAAAAGGTTTTTTCAACTTCGGAAATACTTCCATCGGTTAGCGCAACACGAACGATTGCTGAGAAATGGCCTTTATTTCTATTTTTAAATTCGCTATCAAATAAATCTGAAAATGACATACTGTATGGTTTTATTTGCAAATATAATTCTATTTGGCACTAGAAAAAATGTTTTTAGGCACGAACTACAACAAACACTTATTTTAATTTTGCGTTAATTTTCAAAATAATTGTAAGTTTACATCACCCGAATAATCTTTTCTTATGAACGAATTCATGATATTTTTTAAAGTTGGTTTACACCACGTACTCAACTTGTCAAGCTATGACCATTTGTTGTTTTTGATTGCCTTAGTGGTGCCGTACACGTTTCGAGATTGGAAAAAACTACTAATATTAGTTTCGGTTTTCACGCTGGGCCACACAACAGCACTGTTCTTGTCAGTGTTCAATGTCATTGCCACAAAAGAAAGTTTAGTCGAGTTTCTAATTCCGATTACCATAATGCTAACCGCTATTTACGGTATCTTTTCAGGCATAAAACCACCAAAAAAGGGCGGGAATTCTGCTGCTGTTTTTATTACAGCGTTTTTCGGGATCATTCATGGTCTGGGTTTTGCCAATTATTTTAAAGATTTGTTGCCTGGCATGCCAACGGATAAATTGATTCCGTTATTCCAATTTGCAGTTGGAATTGAGTTTGCCCAAATTTTAGTTGTACTTGGCGCGCTAATACTTGCGTACATTTGCCAAAACTTTCTAAGATTCACAAAAAGAGACTGGATTTTGGTAGCGTCTTCATTTGTCGTAGGCGTTTCCGTTACGATGATTCTTGGAAGTGAAATATGGAAATGATATAATTTTTGATGGAACATAAGAAACTCAACAAATACGATAAGGCGTACCTTCGAATAGCTAAGGAATGGGGCCAATTGTCTTACTGCAAGCGCAAACAAGTGGGTGCGATTATTGTGAAAGATCGGATGATTATTTCCGACGGATACAACGGAACGCCCTCCGGATTCGAAAATTGCTGCGAAGACAACGATGGGCTAACCCAATGGTATGTCTTGCATGCTGAGGCAAATGCAATTTTAAAAGTAGCGCGCTCAACGCAGTCTTGCGAAGGTGCAACACTTTATATTACCTTATCGCCTTGCAAGGAATGCAGCAAATTAATACACCAATCAGGGATTAAGCGCGTTGTATATCTTCAGGGTTATCGGGATACATCAGGAATAGATTTTTTAAAAAAAGCAGGTGTTGAGGTCGAATGCATCCCAACACTCGGGGAGGATAAAATTAATGAAAAGCAATAAAATATACTTGGCTGTTGTCATCTTTTCGTGCCTCACCGCAGGAATTTTGGTTGGAGGCATGTTAAATTTTTCCAAGAGCAAAGGAATCCAAGTTACCAGTAATCAGCACCGCACCAAATTGAACAGTCTGATTGACTTCATTGAAAGCGAATATGTGGACGATGTGAATACTGATTCGATTGTGGATGTAACTGTCAACAATATCCTCGCAAAACTAGACCCGCACTCTGTTTATATTCCGCCATCCGAACAATCTGAAGTGGCAGAATATATGAAGGGCGATTTTGTGGGCATTGGCGTAAACTTTTATATGTATAAAGATACCTTATCGGTTATTAAACCAATCGAAAACGGACCATCAGAAAAAGCAGGTATCAAGGCAGGAGACCGGATTTTATACGCAGGCAAAAGAAAATTGTTTGGAAAAAACATCCCAAACGACAGTTTGTTTTCAATCCTGAAAGGAGTAGAAGGTTCGGATATTGATTTGACAATTTACAGACGAAGTGACCACAAGACAGTTAAGATAACAGTTACGCGAGGCGTAATTCCAATTCGAAGCGTCGAAACTGGCATTATGCTGCCCAACCATACAGGGTATATTAAAATTGATCGTTTCGCGGAAACCACTTACGCCGAATTTAAAAAAGAAATTACCAAATTGGAAAATGAAGGCATGAAATCATTGGTAATTGACTTGCGCGACAATGGTGGTGGCTATATGGAAATGGCGATTGAAGTTGCCGACGAACTGCTAAAGGAGAAAGAGCTAATCGTTTTCACAAAAAATAAAAAAGGCAGAATAGATAAAACATACGCCACGAGGCGCGGCAGTTTTGAAAATGGCAGGCTGTTCATTTTGATTAATGAAAACAGCGCTTCAGCAAGCGAAATACTTGCCGGTGCTATTCAGGATAATGATCGAGGCACAATTGTGGGCAGAAGATCTTTTGGAAAAGGTTTGGTGCAGCGGGAAATGAGTTTTGAGGATGGATCAGCAGTACGCCTCACAGTTGCACGATATTATACCCCAAGTGGCAGATCAATCCAGAAAGGGTATGAAAAGGGAACTGATGCGTATTTTAATGATTTTGAACGGCGTTTTTCGAGTGGGGAATTGTATAAAAAAGATTCCATTAAGATTGCAGATACTTTAAAATTTAAAACCAAAAAAGGGCGAATCGTTTTTGGCGGCGGCGGCATCGTTCCTGATGTTTTTGTGCCGCTAGAAGTTGAGCACGGGCAGGAAAATTTAGCTTATATACTGCAATCCGGCTTGGTTGGACATTTCGCATTTGAGCAAATTGACGAACATCGGAAGCAATTTACAGGAACAAATCTTCTTCAGTTTATAGCCGAAATGGATAAAACTGATAGCTGGTTTAATGCCTTTCAAAAGTATTTAAATGAGGTTGGACTTGATATCCGAATCGGAAAAAGCAAAACATTAATTAAACGATACTTGGCAGCAGAGTTTGCCCGACAGCTTTTTGGCGAACGCGAGTACTATGAACTGTTAATGAAGGAAGACGCGATGGTGAAAGAAGTCCTGAAAAACTAGGCTTTTTTCTTCAAGCTGTCGTGGCTTTGCGCATGTTGGCCATCATTCCAAACCGTGAGTATATCGGTTGCGACCGCAGCGCCACTGCCAGCAGCAATAGCCAATTGGCTGCGCCACCCCGCGAGATTCCCCGCAACATAGATGCCCTCCGCAACTTTATGATCTGTGTTTTGCAATTGAATGCGGTTTTTTGCAGCTGCCGCTTTTGCATGAGGAACCACAAAATGCATTAAACCATCAATACAATAAGTATTTGCATATCCAATTGCTACGACAATCATTGCGCTTTTGTAAGCATGTTTATTAGTGTGAACCGTAAAATTTCCAGATTCCCCTTCAATTTTAAGAACTTTTTCACCGCTTATCTGTAAAACATCGGGATATAAAGTATGCAATTGCCGCAGGCTTTCGTCCAAAAGTTCAGCGCCCGTTTTGCCGGCCGGAATACCATAGGCGTTGTTGAAAACCGCTTCTTGAAGTGAAGAACTTTTTTGATGGGTGAGAATGGCAACACGCTTGCTAGAAGCGTATTCTTTTTTTTGTGCCGAGCCAATCACAAGTGCGCAAGAAACCCCAGCGACACCGCCACCAATGATCAGTAAATCAAACATTATTTTGGTAGTTTTTCTGCTACTTTTTTTGACAGTTGGAAAATTAGCAAAATCAATATGGCGCAAATTGCTGCAACAATACCGATTAGACCAACAACATTTTCACCCTCAAACAAATTTGCGAAATCCAATTTCGTAATGTTAAATATTATAAGGCCAGCGGCCAAAACAATCAAGATGTAAGTAAAAATTTTCATTGCTTTTAAATCAGGCTATAAATGTAGAAAAATATCGCGTTATGCAAACAATGCTTTAACATTCGCTGCAAATAATTTAACGGCAATTGCCAAAAGAACCACTCCAAATGCTTTTCGTATTACACCTAGACCATTTTTTCCCAGCAATCTTTCAATTTTGGCAGATGATTTTAGTACGGCGTAAACCACAATGATGTTTAGTAAAATGGCAATAATAATGTTCACGGCCTGAAACTGAGCGCGGAGCGACAACAGTGTTGTCATGGTTCCAGCTCCCGCAATGAGTGGGAATGCTATGGGAACAATTGATGCTGAGCCAGATTCTTCGTCCTTATAAAGGCGAATGCCCAAAATCATTTCCAGGGCTAAAAAGAAAAGTACAAAGGAGCCAGCCACGGCGAATGAATTGACATCGATTCCAATTAAATTAAGTAGTTCTTCGCCAACAAATAGGAATACAATCATGATAATTGCTGCGACGATCGACGCTTTTTCTGATTCGATTTTGCCGTGCTTATTGCGCAGATCCACCATAATGGGGATGGTGCCAACAATGTCAATTACAGCAAATAGTACCATGGTCACAGTGATGATTTCGCGAAAGTCTAGTTCCATTGTAGTTTGTTTTTGGCAAAATTACTGCAATCCTTATGGAGGGCTGTAAATTCAACGTTAATTTAACAAAAATAGCAAAATGTTGTTTGCGATTCGGAATTATTATAGCCTGCGAGCTAATTGGCGAAATATTTGTGGATGATTCATTTCAAAAAGGTACTTTTGTTGCCCGTTTATAAATCAGTATAACCATGTTTCAATTAGGCAAAACCATCGTATCCGAAGACATCCTTGAAAAAGATTTTGTTTGCAATCTCACCGCGTGCAAGGGCGCCTGTTGTGTGGATGGCGATGCAGGCGCGCCATTGTCTCAGGACGAAACGGCGATTTTGGAGCAAATTTATCCGAAGGTGAAGCCATTTTTGCGCCCCGAGGGCATTGCGGCCATCGAAGCGCAAGGAACATGGGTTGTTGGCACTGATGGCACTCTAGAAACACCGCTCATTGACAATAAAGATTGTGCTTATGTGATTTTTGATCGCGATACTGCTTTATGCGGGATTGAACAAGCTTATAACCAAGGCGAAGTTGACTGGAAGAAGCCAGTTTCTTGTCATTTATACCCTATTAGAGTGAAAGATTTCTCGGAATTCGCTGCGGTGAATTACGACAAATGGGATATTTGCGATCCGGCATGTTCTTTGGGTCAGGAATTGGAAGTGCCTGTGTATAAATTCGTGAAAGAAGCCTTAATTCGCAAGTTTGGATCAGACTGGTATATGGAATTAGAGAAGGTCGCCCAAGAGCTAAAAAAATAAACACGAAATCTCCCCAAAATCAATCCCAATAAGGCTATTGTGAACCCTTGATTTTATTGCGTTTTCCACATTTGTTGCATTTGTAATAAATTGAAAAACAGCATTTTAATATTTTTAGCAAAATAGAGTCGTTGCTTTTTACGTTGTTAAAAACTATAACCGATTGTGGATAAGTTTGGCTTTCTTTTTCGGTTTCAATTGACAACCTTTGTATACGTCAAAATCAAACATTGACGCCCAAATATAATCCCAGAAAATCATTACTTATTATGTCTACAATAGAGCCGATTTTACAAGAAAACAAGAACCGATTTGTGATATTCCCAATCAAGCATCATGATATTTGGGAGTGGTATAAAAAAATGGAAGCAAGTTTTTGGACTGCCGAGGAAATTGATTTGCATCAGGATTTATCGGATTGGAACAACAAGCTGAATGAAGAAGAAAAATACTTCATCAAACATATTTTGGCTTTTTTCGCTGCTTCTGATGGTATTGTAAACGAAAATTTAGCGGAAAACTTCGTAAACGAAGTGCAATATCCAGAGGCTAAGTTCTTTTACGGATTTCAGATTATGATGGAAAATATTCACAGCGAAACGTATTCGTTGTTGATTGATACTTATGTGAAAGATGAGGTTGAAAAAGACCGTTTGTTTCATGCTTTAGAAGTTTTTCCAGCAATTGCGAAGAAAGCAGAATGGGCTATGAAATGGATTAAATCTGATTCGTTTGCCGAAAGACTAATTGCTTTTGCAGCGGTTGAAGGGATTTTCTTTTCAGGTGCTTTTTGCGCGATTTACTGGTTGAAGAAACGAGGCTTGATGCCAGGATTGACATTCTCTAACGAATTAATTTCACGTGACGAAGGCGTTCATTGTGATTTTGCAGTGCATTTGCACAACCACCACTTGAACAATAAAGTTTCGAAAGAACGCATTCGCGAAATTTTGGTAGAGGCTTTAACAATTGAAAGAGAGTTTGTTACGGAGTCATTGCCTGTTAGTTTGATTGGTATGAATGCCAATTTGATGACGCAATATTTGGAATTCGTTACAGACAGGCTTTTAGTGGAATTGGGTTGTGAAAGAGAATACAACTCTTCAAATCCGTTTGATTTCATGGACATGATTTCGTTGCAAGGCAAAACAAATTTCTTTGAAAAGCGTGTGGCTGAATACCAGAAGGCAGGTGTAATGAACACTGATTCTGAAGCACAAAAAATATCATTTGACGCCGATTTTTAATCGGATTTAAAAGCCAATTTCCAAATTCGTTTGGAAGTATAATGCCCTAGCCCTGATGGAAGCGGTTATCCTTTTGTGCCGAACGTAATTTTGAATTTAATTGCGATGAAATGGCACAAAAGATAGTAGCGACAGCAGGATTAGCTTCAAAAAAACAAACAAAACCCTATAACAAATAACCCGAGACAGCGAAGGGATTTTCTGGCTCACAAAAATTTAAGCTTATGTATGTAGTTAAAAGAGACGGCCACAAAGAGCCGGTAATGTTCGACAAAATCACGGACCGAATTAAGAAACTTTGTTACGGATTGAACGATTTAGTAGATTCTGTTAAAGTTGCGATGCGTGTTATTGAAGGATTGTATGACGGTGTTACTACCTCTGAGCTTGATAATTTAGCAGCAGAAACTGCGGCTTCCATGACAATCGCACACCCAGATTATGCCCAATTAGCGGCAAGAATCGCGATTTCAAACTTGCATAAAAATACCAAAAAGTCGTTTTCAGAAACGATGTCAGATATGTATCATTATGTGAATCCACGCACCAACCAAGATTCGCCGTTGCTTTCAGAGGAAGTATACGATGTGATTATGGCAAACGCGGAATTTTTGGATTCGCACGTAATTTACAACCGAGATTTCAATTATGATTATTTCGGATTTAAAACATTAGAGCGCTCGTATTTGTTGAAAATCAACGGTAAAATTGTCGAGCGTCCGCAGCACATGTTGATGCGTGTTTCAGTTGGAATTCACTTGAATGATTTGGATTCAGTTTTGGAAACATACGACTTGATGTCGAAGAAATTCTTCACACACGCCACGCCAACATTGTTTAACGCTGGAACACCAAAGCCGCAAATGTCGTCATGTTTCTTGTTGCAAATGCAAGATGACAGCATCGACGGAATTTACGATACACTAAAACAAACCGCTAAAATATCACAGTCGGCCGGCGGAATTGGATTGTCAATTCACAATGTTCGTGCAACAGGATCATACATCCGCGGCACAAACGGAACATCGAATGGAATTGTGCCAATGTTGCGCGTTTTTAATGACACGGCGCGTTATGTTGATCAAGGCGGTGGCAAAAGAAAAGGAAGTTTTGCGATTTATTTAGAAACTTGGCATGCTGATATTTTCGATTTCTTGGATCTGAAAAAAAATACAGGAAAGGAAGAAATGCGTGCAAGAGATTTATTCTTCGCGATGTGGACTTCAGATCTATTCATGAAACGCGTGCAAGAAGACACGACTTGGACTTTGATGTGTCCAAACGAGTGCCCAGGCTTGTATGACGTTTATGGAGAAGAGTTTGAAGCAATGTATGTTGCATATGAACAAGCTGGAAAAGGCCGCAAAACCATTCGCGCTCGTGAACTTTGGGAGAAAATCCTAGAATCGCAGATCGAAACGGGAACGCCTTATATGTTGTATAAAGATGCAGCCAACAGAAAGTCGAACCAGAAAAATTTAGGTACAATTCGGTCGTCGAATTTGTGTACAGAAATCATGGAATATACCGCTGCAGACGAAATTGCAGTGTGTAACTTGGCCTCAATTTCTTTGCCAATGTTCATTGATAATGGCGCGTTCAACCACCGATTGTTATATGACGTTACAAAACGCGTGACACGCAACTTGAACAAAGTAATCGACAGAAATTATTACCCAGTAAAAGAAGCTGAAAACTCAAACTTGCGCCACCGTCCAGTTGGATTAGGCGTTCAAGGTTTGGCCGATGCTTTCATTTTGTTGAGATTGCCTTTCACGAGCGACGAGGCAAAAAAGCTAAACGAAGAAATTTTTGAAACACTCTACTTCGCAGCTGTTACTGCTTCGATGGAAATGGCGAAAGAAGAAGGGCCGTATTCAACTTTTGAAGGCTCGCCAATTTCGCAAGGAGAATTCCAGTATAACCTTTGGGGACTAAAAGACGAGGATCTTTCAGGACGCTGGGACTGGGCAAGTTTGAGAACAGAAGTAATGAAAAATGGTGTTCGCAACTCCCTTTTGGTAGCGCCAATGCCAACTGCTTCGACGTCTCAAATTTTGGGTAACAATGAAGCGTTTGAGCCGTATACGTCGAATATCTACACGCGCCGTGTATTGTCTGGCGAGTTCATTGTGGTGAACAAACACTTGTTGGAAGACTTGGTGAACCGCGGACTGTGGAATGAAACGTTGAAGCAAGAAATCATGCGCAACAATGGATCGGTTCAAAACATCGATGCAGTGCCACAAGACCTAAAAGAATTATACAAAACAGTTTGGGAAATGTCCATGAAAGACATTATCGACATGTCACGCCACAGAGGGTATTTCATCGATCAGTCGCAGTCGCTCAACTTGTTCATGCAAGATGCTTCTTATGCAAAACTAACGTCAATGCACTTCTACGCATGGCAAAGTGGCTTGAAAACGGGAATGTATTACTTGCGTACAAAAGCAGCTGTAGATGCGATTAAATTTACGCTTAACAACGATAAAAAAGCAGAACCAATTGCAGTTGTGGAAGAAGTTGCTGCAGCACCAATGGCGAAACCAGCACCAATTGCGGTAGATGTTCAGCCAATTGCAGCGGACGAGTTCAGAGCCATGATGGAACGCTCCAAAAATGCCGAACCAGATGACTGCGAAATGTGCGGTTCATAATCCATAAAACCATTTGAAAAAGCAGTTGTCAATTTTGGCAGCTGCTTTTTTTTTTGGAGCTATTTCCCGCTGTTCGCTCTATCTTTTTTGTCTAGAAAATTTTTGGCATCAGTGAAATTCCAAAAGACAAAAAAGGATGCCGCTGCCATCGGGGCTAGAATACGTAAAGGTCATTGAGGAAATAAACAAAACAAAAGTTATATTTGCCCAAGCATCCTGATGCGATTAAAAACACAATACCATGACAAAAGAGAAAAAAGGGGTTTACACAGGACTTATAGAAAAAGACGAATTCGGCAATTATTTCTGTGGGGAATACTTATTGGATTACAAATACACCGAACAAAACAAGTTTAAAGTCGGCGACGAAATCAACATCAAAACCGTCATCGCAAATCCAAGCGACGCGAGCGCGGGCTGGTATCCACAAAAATCCAGAAATTTCTTCTTAGCGAATCAGAAGGAGTAAGAACTAAACATAAAACGTCCAACCATGATGAAATGGGAACAACTGCTTTCGCTTAGAAAACAAGGCGACAAAAACAAACGCTTGCGCAAAGAACAAGACGAAACCCGATTGGGTTTCGAAGTCGATTATGACCGGATTATTTTTTCGGCAGCATTTCGAAGTTTGCAGGACAAAACGCAGGTGATTCCGTTGTCAAAAACGGATTTTGTACACACGCGACTAACACACAGTTTGGAAGTTTCGGTTGTGGGCAGAAGTCTAGGCCGCTTGGTTGGCAAGAAAATCTTAGACAAATACCCACACCTCAAAGATGTTCATGGTTATCAAATGAACGATTTTGGTGCGATCGTTGCAGCCGCTTCTCTGGCGCACGACATCGGAAATCCACCTTTTGGACACTCAGGTGAAAAAGCAATTGGCGAATATTTTTCCATTGGCAAAGGCCAACAATACAAAGATAAACTTACGCCAAAAGAATGGCAGGACTTAGTCGATTTTGAAGGCAATGCGAATGGTTTTTCAGTGCTCACAAGCTCAAGGCCGGGAAGTGAAGGCGGACTGCGCATTTCGTATGCCACACTTGGCGCTTTCATGAAATACCCAAAAGAAAGCCTTCCCAAGAAACCAACACAAAATATTGCAGATAAGAAGTTTGGTTTCTTCCAGACTGACAAATCATTTTTCGAAGAGGTGGCTAATGAGTTGGGCATGATTGCAAATAAATCGGGAGATGATATTGGGTATGAACGACATCCTTTGGCTTACTTGGTTGAAGCAGCCGACGACATTTGCTACACAATTATTGATTTTGAAGACGGCATCAACTTGGGTCTTGTCTCCGAAGATTTTGCTTTGGAATACCTAATCAACTTAGTCCGCGATAGCATCGACACCGCCAAATACAAGACTTTAATCAACAAAGAAGACAGGATTAGTTACTTGCGCGCGTTGGCCATTGGAAGCTTAATCAACGACGCCGTTCGCATATTTGTTGAAAATGAATCGTTGATATTAGAAGGCAAATTCCCTTATGCTTTGATGGACAAAAGCAAGTATAAAGCCCAAATGGACGACATCATCAAATTGAGTGTAACGAAAATCTATCAAAGTCGGGAAGTAATCGAAAAAGAATTGACAGGTTATCAGATTATCAACAACTTACTTGATAAATTTACCACAGCCTACAACAACAATTATGACGGGAAAGCCTCAAATTTCGATTTGGTATTACTCAAAATATTACCTGAGAAGCACCACGTCGAAAAGCATACCTTATACGAGCGCCTGATGCACATTTGCCATTTCGTTTCAATGCTTACTGATGGGAATGCCTTAATTTACAACAGAATTATCAACGCGCATCAACGTTAAATTTTGTAATATTTTAACACGATTTTTAGATTTAGTCGAAAAAAATTTTAAGTTTGTGGATTAAAGCAATTCACACAATGAAAAAAATTACTTACTTTTTGGCTTTTATACTGCCATTTTTAGCGGTGGCACAAACCCCTGCTGAAAAAATTCAGGCCTATCTAGATGCAAACCATGCAAAAATGGGCTTGTCTTTACAGGACATTAGGAATTGGGAAATAAAGAGCGATGCGCCTTCTTCATCAAATCAATTGCATTTTTACTACATTAAGCAGCGCCACGCAGGCGTCGACATATTTCGCGCAATTTCGACAGTTTGGGTCAAAAATGGTGAAGTGTCAAATATCGCTGATCGCTTTGTTGCTAATGCATCACAGAAAGCAAATAGTTCTGCGCCAGTTCTGACTGTTTTGCAAGGCGCTTCAGCTGCTTTCGCGTCTGTTAACGAGCCTATACCAGCAAATTTGGCCGTTACAGAAGTTTTAGATTCGAAGAATTTCAGGCTGCGAAATGGTGTCCTTGCAGACGATCCAATACGCGTGGAGTTGGTTTACCAGTTAATGGAAGATACTTCTCTAAAATTGGCTTGGGATGTAGAGTTTTATACTGCTGACACCAAGCATTTATGGAGCATCCGCGTTGATGCTGCTACTGGCGAAGTGCTAGAAAAGAACGATTTAGTGTTGACTTGTTCATTTGGCGAAAAGAATTGCGCTGGCGGTCATGCTTCAAAAACAGCTGCTTTTACAAAATCTTTCTACAAAGAAAGTAAGTCAATTATGGATATTCAGTCGGGATCATACCGCGTAATTCCATTCAATATTGAAAGCCCATCACACGGCCCACGACAGCTGTTGACTGCGCCTCATGATGTTGCTGCGTCTCCATTTGGATGGCATGACACCAATGGTGTTCCGGGCGCGGAATTTACAATCACACGCGGGAACAATGTTTATGCACAAGAGGATGCAGATGGAAACAACGGCGTTGGAATTTCTCCAAACGGCGGCGCTTCATTAGCGTTTGATTATCCTTATTTGGGTACAAATGTATTGCCATCAACTTATACAGCTGCTGCAACAACAAATTTGTTCTACATGAACAATATGATTCATGATCTTTGGCACCACCAAGGCTTTAACGAGGCTAGTGGAAATTTCCAACTAAGAAATTATACAGGGTTTGTTCAGCCTGGTGTTACGGGTGACGCGGTTTTTGCAGACGCTCAAGACGGTGCAGAGGCAGTGCCACAAAGTCTAAATAATGCCAATTTTGCGACACAAGCAGACGGAAATCGTCCAAGAATGCAAATGTTCTTATGGAACGTTTCACCATCTCCATTCGTTATCAATTCGCCTGCAGACATCGCAGGCCCAACCGATGTAACAAACAACAGCTTTAATCCAGGACAAGTATTGCCTCCGGTGGCGCCTGCAGTGATTCAGTCTGATTTGGTTTTATTCAATGACGGTATTGGTGACACTGCAGATGCATGTTCTCCAGCTATTAATGCTTCGCAAATAAACGGACGAATCACTTTACTGCGACGCGGCGATTGTACGTTTGTAGATAAAGTATTGCGTGCACAAGCAGCGGGCGCAACAGCAGTTATCGTCATCAACAATGTTGAGGGTATTGTTGGGATGGCAGGTGCAGACTCATCAATCAACATTCCGGTATACATCATGACCCAAGCCCAAGGCGAAGCGTTGATTTTAAGAATGCAAACAGAACCAGTAAATGCAAAACTGCAAAGGTCTGATTTCATTAATGCTGACGGAGATTTTGATAATGGCATCATTGCCCACGAATATGGACATGGCATTACAAATAGATTAACAGGTGGCGCTTTAGCGGCTGGTTGCTTAAGTAATGCAGAACAAGCAGGTGAGGGATGGTCTGACTGGTTCGCATTAATGATGCAATTGAAGCAGGGTGATGTTGGTACGACTGTAAAAGGAATAGGTACTTTCGCAAGAAGTGAATCGCCAGCAGGCACAGGAATCAGAAGATATCCTTATAGCACAAATATGAGTGTTAATCCGATAACATTTGAAAATTCAAATGACACAGCGCCGCACAACAGAGGAGAAGTAATGGCTGCGGTACTTTGGGACCTAACATGGGCATATGTGAACAGATATGGTTTTGATCCAAATGTTTTTACAGGAACAGGTGGTAATAATAAAGTTATGAAACTGGTTATTGATGGCTTAAAAGCGCAACCATGTAGCCCAAGTTTTATCGATTTCAGAAATGCAGTTATCGGACTTGTTGCGCCAGCAGATTTGTGTATGGTCTGGAATGTGTTTGCACGTCGCGGGATGGGAACGGATGCTAGCTCAGGAGCTGCTACATCAGCAATTGATCAAATAAATGGATTCAATGTACCAACCACTCCAAATGATTGTAGATTGGGTGTAAATTATTTCGATAATGCTGATCTAATTCGGGTCTATCCAAATCCATCAACGGGAATTGTAAACGTTAGAATCAATTCGTTTTCTGGTAAAGCCAACATTCAAGTATTTGATATTAATGGTCGAATCGTATACAATCAACAAGATACCACATTCGAAATTGAACAAAGTTTGAATTTAAACCACTTGCAAAAAGGTATGTATGTCTTAAAAATTAGCGGTGAAGCGTTAAATTATACCAAGAAATTAATTATTAAGTAAGACGTTTCTATTTTAGAAAAAAACCAGATTTTGAAATTCAAAATCTGGTTTTTTTTTAGAATGAATAGGTAATGCCGATGCCAAGAATCTGCTTCAATTGTATCTTAGGACCCATGATAATTTGCTGTCCTTCTACAACCTTTTTTGATTTAATGTCGTCGTCATAAATGAGGTGTGAGAAGATATTGGCTTTCACATACTCATTAACAACCATGTCCCACGTCATTTGCCATTCAATGTCGATATTGCCAAATTTATTGAGGTAATCAGAATATAAATTTGTCTTATTTTCCAAAGTCATATTTTTGTAGACATTCATTTTGTGATGGGCCGTTAGTAGAATTCCAACTTCAGTTCGGGTATTTTTTCCTTTACGCAACAATTCACCTGTTGCCTCATCATAGACGGCTTTTTCCATACCAAAGGCGCCCTGATTTGCCAGACGCTGATCAAGTACAAGCGTATTTTTGAACGTAAGTGGCGACATGTATAAATTTAATTTTTTTTCTTTGTTTGAATATTCCGCTCC
This sequence comes from Lepidurus packardi, assembly GCA_023053545.1. NCBI lineage: Eukaryota > Metazoa > Arthropoda > Branchiopoda > Notostraca > Triopsidae > Lepidurus > Lepidurus packardi. The sequence continues at coordinate 71,392 of JAKZAN010000063.1, forward strand.
AGCTCCTAGAAACGTATAGGCTGGTGCTAGAAATTTCGAAATGGCCTTGTTTGTATTTGGATAAGCATAACCGTTTGTAAACTGCGTATTGAAGTTAAATCGAAACGAATGATACCAATTTGAAACTGAATCCCTTTTGTAACCCAAATTGGAACTAAACCGAAATGCATCATCAGTTTTTCGCCATTCAATACCGTCTTGCTTGTTGATTCCGTAGCGGGTGGTGAGCTCATTTCCCCATTTCATATTGCCGCGAACATACCTTCGCACGAAATTGGTTTTCAACAAACCAGAAATAGCGCTAACACCTCCAGCGTTCCAATTAACAAACCCAATTTGACTGATATCAAAGCCCACTTCATTTTTCTTTTCCCATCTTGAAACGGAATCGGTAGAAACGGCTTTAAGTTCTTGCGCGTTGCCACTAAGGGCAAGCACAAACAATAATAAACAATAAGAGAAAGGCTTCATTATATTTTTTCTAATTCGATGCGGATGCAAAAGTCAGCATTTTCAATAGTTATCAAAAATGTTTTTTAAAGTATTTACATCCAAACCACACAAAGTATGTAGTTCACTAACAGTGCCGTGCTCCACAAATACATCTGGAATGCCCAAAGTTTTTAAGTTTATTTTGTATTGGTGTTCAGCGAGAAATTCGCCAATGCCACTGCCAAATCCCCCTTTTCGAGCGCCATCTTCGACGGTAATTATGTTTTGGAAATGGGTGCAGATGTAATGGAGAAGTGTTTCATCTAATGGCTTTACAAACGAAAAGTCATAATGCGCAATTTTTTCTGAATTGCCACATTCCGCAATTGCAATTGCCACATTATTACCAATAAAACCAGTAGAAAGAACCGCTATTTCGCTTCCGTTTTTGAGGCATTTTGCTTTTCCAATTTCAATCTTTTCAAATGGCTTTTGCCAGTCTACAACAAGACCCCGCCCACGAGGGTAGCGAATGGCAATGGGTTGCGTCATGAATTGTGCTGTGAATAATATATTCCTCAAGTCAACTTCATTATAGGGCGCATAAATGATTAGATTTGGAATGCATCGCAAATATGAAAGGTCGAAAACCCCGTGATGCGTGGCGCCATCTTCGCCAACGAGCCCCGCGCGGTCTAAGCAAAAAACAACAGGCAATTCTTGCAAGGCAACATCATGAATCACCTGATCATAAGCACGTTGCAAGAACGTCGAGTAAATATTGCAATAGACGGTCAAACCTTGTGTGGCCATACCTGCCGCTAACGTCACAGCATGTTGTTCTGCTATGCCCACATCAAAGGCACGTTCTGGCATCTCATCCATCATAAATTTCAAAGAACTTCCAGTTGGCATAGCCGGCGTTATGCCCACTATTTTAGGATTCAGACGGGCTAATTCTAAAACAGTTAAACCGAAAACATCTTGAAACTTTGGCGGCAAATTAGTTTCAGATTTTGAATGTACCTCACCAGTTGTCTTATCAAATTTGCCAGGTGCGTGATATTTCACTTGGTCTGCTTCTGCTTGTTTCAGGCCTTTTCCTTTTGTGGTAATTATGTGGAGAAATTTTGGGCCTTTGGTGTCTTTTAATTTTTGTAGTGCTGCCACTAAGGCCGGTAGGTCGTGTCCATCTATTGGTCCCGAATAGTCAAAATTCAATGACTTAATCATGTTGTTTTGACGCGGGTTTTTACCCGTTTTAACGTTTGTGAAGTAGTTTTTCAAAGCGCCAACACTTGGATCGATACCGATCGCATTGTCGTTTAAGATCACCAGTAAATTAGCGTTTGTTACGCCGGCGTGGTTTAATCCTTCAAAGGCCATGCCCGATGCAATCGAAGCGTCGCCAATCACTGCAATGTGGTGTTTTTCGAATTCGCCTAATAACTGCGAGGCCATTGCCATGCCCAATGCAGCTGAAATAGACGTCGAAGAATGCCCTGTTCCAAAGGCATCATATTCGCTTTCACTTCTCTTGGGAAAGCCTGAAATTCCGCCCATTTGTCTGTTACCTTGAAAAGCCTGCTTGCGACCTGTTAGAATCTTATGTCCGTAGGCTTGGTGGCCAACATCCCATACCAAAAGATCGTTCGGGGTGTCAAAAACATAATGCAAAGCAACCGTCAATTCAACCGCCCCTAAGCTAGCGCCCAAATGGCCTTCTTTTACAGATACAACATCGATAATATAATCTCGTAACTCTTGTGCGAGCACCGGTAATTTATCAATTGACAATCTCTTCAGGTCAGATGAATTCCCAATATTTGCAAGTAAATTTTCAGACATAGCACAAATGTACGAAGTGATGTTGTATTTTTGGTTTATGGTAGAAGTTTTTGACGATGTTTACTTCATGAGAAGGGCCTTAGTAGAGGCTGAAATCGCTTTTGAAAAAGGGGAAATTCCGGTTGGCGCTGTCGTCGTGATTGAAAATAGAATTATTGCACGCGGACACAATTTGACAGAAATGCTTCATGACGTTACTGCGCATGCCGAAATGCAGTCCATTACTGCCGCCGCAAATTATCTGGGCGGAAAGTACCTTAAAAATTGCACCCTTTATGTTACATTAGAACCTTGCCAAATGTGCGCCGGCGCTTTATATTGGAGCCAAATCAGCAGAGTGGTCTACGGCGCAACAGACCAACAGCGTGGGTTCACTGCTCTAGGCGCAAAATTGCACCCCAAAACCACAGTGACATCGGGCATATTGGCGACAGAATCGGGCCTTTTAATGCAGCGTTTCTTTGCCATCAGAAGGAAATAGAAATATTTATTTTTTGCAAATATATTTTGAGATTTACCCTCAAAAAAATACTACTTTTAAACACTAACTAGACATTAGCGTATTGATTGTTGAACACGTACTTAATTGTTAATTTTTTTAATCCCTAAGATTAAAGAAGCAGACCACCTTAAACAGATGAAAACAAAAGGAATTCTACTTATTGTCATTCTATTTTTACTAAATGCTTGCAGCCGAAAATCAGCTTCAGAATTTAATTCAGATCCTTCTTTGTTTAAGGAGTTCATTGCAAGTTATACTTCAGGAATCATTCCAGCAAAATCAGACATTAAGGTGATGTTGGCCTTCAACAACATGAACTGGAAACAAGGACAAGTATTGAACGATGATCTTTTTGATATCTCGCCGGCAGTAGACGGACAGGTTGTTGCGCTTTCTAATAATACAATTGCATTTGTGCCAACAGAAAAATTGAAACAAAACACCGAGTATCAGATTTGCTTTAACCTTAGCAAGCTAAAGAAGGTAGATGATAAATTAGCAAATTTCAGGTTTTCGTTGCGCACAATTAAGCAAGATTATACCGTGTCGACCTTGGACTTACAATCCTATAACTCGGAAACACAATACTTAAACTGCGAGCTCAAAACTGCCGACGTGTTAGATCTTACCACTGCTGAAAAGTTGGTGACAGCCACTCAAAATGGAATATCGCTGCCCATTAAATTTGAAAAAGCGGCGAATGGAAACTACTTTAAATTTGTTGTCGACAAGATCAAAAGATTAAGTTCTGATTCTGAAGTTATTATAACATATAATGGAAAATCAGTAGGTATCGATACAGAAGGTGAGGTAAAATTTCCAATCACCCGAAAGAATCATTTTTCGATTGTAAACACCACAATTCCAGACGACTCGAATCAATCTTTGTTTATAAATTTTTCTGATCCCTTGCTGCGAACGCAGGATTTCAATGGCTTAGTTTCAGTTGAAACTGCTGATAATATTCGATTTTCGGTTGATGGCAATGTTCTAAAAGTCTTCTTTGATGAACCGCTTAAGGGAAACTTGTTATTGCAAGTTTTTCAAGGTATAGAAAGTGCCGAAGGTGCTAAAACCAAAACCAATTATGAGCAACGTATGGTATTTGAGCAAATGAAGCCCAATGTCCGTTTCCTAAAAAGCGGAACCATTATGCCCTCTTCAAGCAACTTAAAATTAAATTTTGAGGTAGTCAATCTTAAAGCGGTAGATCTAAAAATATACAAGATATACCAGTCGAATATTTTGCAATTCCTACAGCAAAATGAACTAAATGGTAGCCGAAATTTAAAGCGTGTTGCGCAGCCAATTGCCAAGGCAAAAATTAAATTTAAAAGCAGTAAATTACTCAATCCTGGCAAATGGAATGCCTATGCAATCGATTTGTCTAAATTTATTACGCCAGAGCCAGGCGCAATTTATCGGGTTGAATTCTCGTATAAAAAAGCATATTCCCTTTATAAATGCGACAACTCTGAAGATAGTGCTGAACAAACCGAAGATGATATTGACGAAGATGACGTTAACTATAGTGGCAGCAGCACCTATGATGAATACGATTATGATGATTATGAATGGCGTCAACAACAGGACCCATGCACAAGTTCGTATTTCTATGATACTAAAGTGGGCATGAATGTTCTTGCAACTGATTTGGGCGTTGTGGCAAAACGCGGCGCAAACAAATCCTATTTTTTCGCCGTAAATAATATTATAACAACCGAGCCTGTTTTTGGGGCAACAATCGATTTATATAGTTTTCAGCAACAAAAACTGGCTACTCTGAAATCAGATTCAGAAGGATTGGCAGCTGTCAAAATTGATAAATTCGCCTATTTTGCAATAATATCCCAAGGAAACAATACAACCTACATTAAATTGGATGACGGATTATCCTTATCGGTGAGTAGCTTTGATGTTTCTGGCGAGGAACTTCAAAAAGGATTAAAGGGATATATTTACGGCGAGCGCGGCGTTTGGAGGCCTGGCGACAATTTATACTTGTCTTTTATTTTGAATGACCAAGCCAATAAATTGCCTAAAAATCACCCAATAGCCTTAAAACTAACTGATCCAAATGGGAAAATTACATTTCAAAATGTCCGGAAGTCGAACGAACTCAACCATTATGCTTTTATAATCCCAACAAATTCGGATGCGCCAACCGGAAATTGGGAGGCCGTTGTTAGCGTTGGCGGCGCACGATTTTATAAAAACATCAAAATTGAAACAATAAAGCCAAATCGCTTAAAAATTAAAAACACCTTTGGGTCGTCTTTTCTGTCAGCCGCGCGCGCAAACAATGCAAATTTGGAAGTTTCATGGCTGCACGGCGCTATCGCAAAAAATCTTAAAACCAATGTTACGGCCAAATTTTCGCAACAAGTCACTGTTTTTAAAGGTTTCGAAAAATATGGCTTCGATGATTTGGTTCGGAAATTTAATACAGAGGAAATAAATATTTTTGAAGGAAAACTTAACGAAGACGGCCGAACAACAATTGCGATCAATCCGAAAATTCAAAATCAATCGCCCGGTTTTTTAAAAGCTGCTTTTATAACAAAGGTCTACGAAGAGGGAGGCGATTTTAGTACCGATGTTCTGTCCACAACCTATTCGCCATACCAAACTTATGTGGGCTTGAAATCGCCAGAAGCTACAGGTTTGGGGCTACTGGAAACTAGAAAGTCGCATCGGTTCGACATCGCAACCGTAGATGAAAAGGGCAGGCCAAAGGCAGTTGCCGATCTCGAAATTCAGCTATACAAAATTGAATGGCGCTGGTGGTGGGACGCATCTGGCGAGGATGATTTGTCGCAATACAATTCGGCTAATCAAACAACCGCTTTTAAAAGTTTTATAGTTTCGAGCGGTGCAGATGGAAAGGCAAGTTTTCAAGTGAATTTTACTGATGATCAGTGGGGAAGGTATTTAGTGCGTGTTGTTGATCCGAAAGGGGGTCATGCAACCTCACAAAGCATCTCTGTCGATTGGCCTTCTTGGTCAGGAAAAACAAGAACAGGTGAAGGCACGTCTGCTACTATGTTGATGTTTGCCACAGATAAAGCAAAATATGCCGTTGGTGAAACGGCTAAATTGTCTATCCCATCTAGTGCCGGTGGAAGGGCGCTAATTTCCCTTGAAAATGGCTCACGTGTAATCAAAACATACTGGGTAAAAACCACGAAGGGGGAAACTAAAATCGACATTCCTATCACATCAGAAATGGCGCCAAATGTATATTTCAACGTTACAATGCTGCAACCCCACGCCACTACAAAAAACGACTCCCCAATCAGAATGTATGGTGTTGTGCCAATCGAAGTATTGGACAAAAAGACTATTCTGCAACCCCAAATTTCGATGCCAGAAAGTCTTAAGCCGGAACAAAAATTTGCGCTATCAGTATCTGAAAAATCCGGGAAATCTATGACCTATACCATCGCTATAGTGGATGATGGATTGCTCGATCTCACAAAATTTCAGACCCCAAATGCATGGAATGGTTTCTATGTTCGTGAAGCATTGGGCGTAAAAACTTGGGACATATACGACAATGTTATTGGTGCTTATGGCGGAAAGGTCAACCAAGTTTTTAGCATTGGAGGCGACCAAGATTTGGGTGGTGGCAAAGCTAGAAAAGCCAACAGATTTAAGCCTATCGTGGTCTACCTTGGGCCTTTTGAGCTTAAAGCAGGGCAAACACGGACACACGCAGTAGTATTGCCTAAATACATTGGGTCTGTTCGCACAATGGTCGTAGCAGCGAACGCTACAGAAAGCGCATACGGAAGCACCGAAAAAACTACTGCCGTAAAAAGTCCTCTGATGGTTTTGGCATCAGTTCCTCGAAAAATCTCACCAACAGAAAAGATGACTATTCCAGTGACAGTTTTCGCCACTAGCAATGCTATTAAGAACGTAAAAGTCACCATCAAATCTACTGGTGGACTAAAAATTGTTGGCGCTGCAACAAGACAACTCACATTTGCGCGTCCTGACGAACAAATGGCCTATTTTGATGTCGAGGCTGGTATGCAAAGCGGAATTGGAAAAATCGAAGTAACAGCAACGTCTGCGACCGAAAAATCTGTCTACGAAGTTGAGTTGGATTTGCGCAACCCAAATCCAATTACAGCCGTTGTGAAAGATGAGTTACTCAATCCAAATCAATCAAAAACCATAAGTTTTACCACTTTTGGAACGCCTGGCAGTAATGGTGCCCGAATCGAAATATCATCCATTCCAACCATCGATCTAAACAGACGATTGCAGTATCTGGTTCAATATCCGCACGGATGTGTGGAGCAAACAACCTCTGCAGTTTTTCCGCAGTTGTATTTGGCAGACGTGGTCAATTTAGACGCAAATCGTTTGTCGTCCATCCAAGCAAACGTAACCGCGGGTATCAATAAATTGAGCAGTTTCCAAATCGCATCCGGCGGGTTTTCATACTGGCCAGGAAATGCGCAGCCAGATGATTGGGGAACGTCATACGCAGGACATTTCCTGATCGAAGCAGAAAAGAAGGGATATGCTTTGCCTATTAATTTAAAGTCAAAATGGATTTCATACCAGCAAACGCAATCCAGACAATGGCGCTATTTGCCGCAATATAGCAACGATTTGGCGCAAGCATACAGGCTCTATACTTTAGCAATCGCAGGCTCTGCAGACCTTGCCTCCATGAACAGATTGCGCGAAACGGCAGGAATTTCAAACGAAGCAAAACTAAGGTTGGCTGCCGCATATGCAGTTGCTGGCCAAATAGGAGCGGGCTCAACGTTATTGGCTAAAAGTTCAATCGAAGAGTCAAGCCGACAATATTACACTTATTACGGATCAGAAGACCGAAACCGCGCCATGACACTCGAAACGTTGCTCCTGCTTGGGCAACAAAAAAAGGCGTTCTTAATCGCAAATAAACTGGCAAAAAGCATGTCGTCAAGCCAGTACATGAGCACGCAAACAACAGCTTATTGCTTATATGCGATGGCGCAGTTTGCAAAAAGCGCAGGCAAGAGCGGTATCGAAATAGACCTTGTCAATAACGGCAAAACGGAACGCATCAAAACAGCGAAGTCAATCGCCGATCGAAAATTGCAATTTATTGAAGGCAAAAATAGCATCACCATAAAAAACAATAACGGAAACGTTTTATATGTCAGATTGCTCACATCCGGCATTTTACCCGTGGGTCAGGAGCAAACCATGCAGGAAAATATAGCCGCTTCAGTAGTCTTCAAATCGCGAAAAGGCCAAATTCTCGACATTTCGAAGATAGCACAAGGAACAGAATTTATTGCCGAAGTCCAAGTTAAAAACCTGCAAAACGAAAGCGTGCAGAATATGGCGCTCACGCAAATTTTGCCATCCGGCTTCGAAATCGTCAACACAAGGTTCACGGATTACGGCGACGCAACGCAAAACACCGCAGATTATATCGACATTCGTGACGATAGGGCTAATTTCTATTTTACGCTCGACGCAAGCAAAACCAAAACATTCAAAATGCTGATAAACGCATCATATCTAGGAAAATATTATGTGCCCGGCGTGCAATGCGAAGCCATGTATGACAATGCTTTCAAGGCACGAACTCGTGGGCGATGGATTGAAATCGTAAAATAATCAGGAGCACAGCATTTGCCTCCGAATGGAAATGTTTCCCGCTGTTGTTGCAATCTTTTGCTTGCTTCGCCGCAAAAGGATTTCCACGCCCATCGGGGCTATCTATCAATTTTATATTTTCGCATGAATTGAAAACAAAATTGCATCATATTAAGCATTTCAAAAATTGGCTAGGCAGGCATCGAACAATCACAGTTGTGGCATTGGTGGCAATAGTTTTCTATTATTTTTCATTACCAAGAAAACTTTTCAATCAGCCATATTCAACCCTAATCGAAAGCGCGGACGGATCGCTATTAGGCGCTAAAATTGCACCCGATGGGCAATGGCGTTTCCCTGCTCAAAATGAAATTTCCGATAAATTCAAAACATGCATTGTCCTTTTCGAAGACCAGCATTTCTATAAACATCCAGGCTTCAACCCAGTGGCAATGTTCAATGCTTTCAGACAAAATCAAAAAGCAAAAAGGGTCGTGAGAGGCGGCAGCACCATTACGCAACAAGTTGTCCGACTCATTCGCCAAGATCGAAAAAGAACCTATTTCGAAAAGGCAATTGAACTCGTTTTGGCTACCCGACTGGAAATCAGGTGCGATAAGAATGAGATTTTAGCACTATACGCATCACACGCGCCATTTGGCGGAAATGTAGTGGGATTGGAAATGGCTTCGTGGCGCTATTTTGGCATGCAATCGCACCAGCTGTCGTGGGCCCAAACTGCTGTCTTGGCAGTTCTTCCAAACGCACCAGCACTTATATATCCTGGTAAAAACCAAAACCGACTTCGGCAAAAACGGGATAATCTCCTGCGCAGGTTAAAAGAAAACGGCGCCATCGATGAACAGACTTACCAATTGTCAATCGCGGAGCCACTGCCGCAAAAACCCTTTGACCTGCCTCAAATTGCACCTCATTTGTTACAACGAGCGGCCAAAGAACATCCTGGCAAACGAATCAAAACAACTTTGGACCTGGCGCTTCAAAACCGACTCAATCAAATTGCTGGATATTGCCACAACCAATACCGCCAAAACGACGTTAACAACCTTGCTATTTTAGTTGTCGATGTCAAAACGCACAATATCGTTGGATACGTCGGGAATGCGCCCACAGATTCAGATCATCAAAAAGATGTCGACATTGTCACTGCCCCAAGAAGCACCGGCAGTATTCTGAAACCGTTGCTATATGCCGCAATGCTCGACGAAGGCAAGATGCTGCCTGACGCATTAGTGCCCGATGTTCCCACACAAATTTCAGGATATCATCCAGAAAATTTTAACCTTACTTATGATGGCGCGGTTCCGGCCAGCAAAGCATTGGCGCGGTCATTAAATATCCCGGCGGTTCTAATGCTACAGGATTATGGTGTTAATAAATTTTATGACCACTTGCAACGTTTTAACCTTCGTGACATCAACAGAAGACCAGATAATTACGGGCTTTCGCTTATTTTGGGAGGTGCTGAAAGCAACCTTTGGGATTTGTGCCGAACTTATGCAGGACTTTCTGGAACAATCGACTATTTCAATAAAAGTCAGGCGCAATATCGCGCGGCAGAATTTTCCGAATTGAATTATATTGCAGCAACCAAAAGAAATTTTGGCAAAGCAAGTTTTCAAAAAACAATTGTAGGCGCTGGTGCTATTTGGGCTACTTTCAATGCAATGGAAGAAGTCAATAGGCCAGAAGGCGATGAGGCATGGAAATTCTACGATAGTGCCATTAAACTGGCGTGGAAAACTGGCACAAGCTTCGGCAACCGAGATGCTTGGGCAATTGGCACTAATCCGCGCTATGTGGTGGGTGTGTGGGTGGGCAATGCAACAGGAGAAGGAAGACCCAATCTTACTGGTGTTTCGCACGCTGCGCCAATTTTGTTCGAGGTATTTAATTTGTTGCCAAGGCAAAAATGGTTTTCAAAACCCTTGAATGATCTAGAGGAATTAGCTGTTTGCAAGGTCAGTGGTTTTTTGGCAAAAGAAGGCTGCCCGGTAAGCAATCAACTAGTGCCAGTGGTTGGAAAACGCAGCAAAACGTGTCCTTTTCATAAGCTGGTGCATTTGGATCAGTCGGGGCAATACCAAGTCAATGGCAATTGCGAAGATGTTCAACAAATAAAATCAACATACTATTTTATCCTGCCGCCTGTAATGGAATGGTATTATAAAAACCAACATCTTGACTATGCCACACTGCCGCCCTTTCGGGCCGATTGCAATGCTTCGCAAGGCGCGACAATGGACTTTATTTACCCAAAAGGCAATAGCAAGATATTTCTAACCAAAAATTTTAATGGCGAAATACAGCCCGTAGTTTTTAAAGTAGCACACACCAGCCGCGAATCGGAATTGTATTGGTATATTGATCGCAATTTTATTGGTAAAACCAAAACTTTCCACGAAATGCCCATAACTGCGAGCACCGGTTTGCATTGGATAACGGTCGTTGATACGCAAGGCAATGAGATTAGCAGAAAAATTGATATTATCCGAAATTAAAAGAAGTTGTTTGTCAGGAACCTTTTTGCTTCATCAATAAAACAATTATGCTTTAAAAAGTCTAAACTCTAAAGCCACTCTCGTTTTTGCATTCTCGTCATTAACCGCTAATCCATGAATGAGATGCGAGGAAAAAATAAGCACCTGTCCGTATTTCACTTTCGATTTTTGCATGGAATTTTCGCCATTCCATGACTTTACCATTCGAACTCGATAACTGTTTCCTTCAATTTTAGCACCTTCGAAAGTTCTTTCAATTAAATTTTCGTTTAAGAGATGGCTACGAGGCACAATAGGCAGATTTGATTTTGCAGTAACCCCTGCAATTGGAATCCAGAAATTTATAAATTGGGGGATGTATTGATCATTATCTACGCCTTCATAGATATCCTTGTGTGGCGGATTATAATCCTTGGATTGCGGCCTATTGATTCTAACAATTATATGAATTTTAGTTTTAGCGATTGGGTCAATATCAGATAGTTGAAAATTAAGAATTTCGCCCAAACGTGGCAAAATTTCGGCAATTGGAAAATTGAAGTTTTCAGCAAACAGGTCCCTTGTTTTTGTAACTACCTTATAATGATCAGCATCAGTTTTGACATAATGATGATAGTTCTCTAAAGTAAAGTCAGTCATGTCAATTAGGCATTCGGCTTCTATTATTTTACTTACACTTGTTGTAAGTCCAGCCTTAAGCAAATCAAACTCAGTTGCCGAAAGAAAGTCGACTTCTGTGAAACCTTCTTCATACCAAGGTTGACCAAAAGCAATATCATGCTGCTGATTTGAAAGTATTTCATTGTTTCCGATATTGAACTGGGGCGCATTTTCAATTGAAAAAAATTTTTCGACGCCTTCAATGGTGAACGATGTGAGCTTTTCCATAAGCAATTTTTTATACACTTTAATTTATAGTTCTCCAAACTGCCCTTCAGGATTAGCAGCAGTCGAAACCCAAGCAAATGTAAATAAAATCTTATATGAAGCAAAGTTATTGTAAGAATATTGCAATAAATGTCCCCTTTATTTAGCTATCTGAATTGTTTCCTACGATACAATAATCAGTCTTCAGAAAGCGAACTAAAGAACCCGCTGCAGATTGGGCTTTACCGAAGATTATTATCCTATAAACTATAAAGCAGTATTGCGAACGGTAGCAGCGATTCGGGCCAAGCACGAGACTGGCAAAACGCAAGTAGCATTGGCTTATTGTGGTTTCATAAATTTTGGCTTAGTGACGGATATGTTTAACGTGATATCTTGCACCACTTTAAGTTGGTATGAGCGAGCTTCTTCACCTCCAGTTTTTGATTCCAGCACAAGGATATTGTCTTGAGGCCGAACATCTGTGCAAAATTCGAAAGGATGAAGGCAGTCGAGTCTGTAGAACATAAAAAGATTTTGATTTGTAATTTTCGTTTTTAAGATCTCGCTTCCTATAATTTTTTTTCGCCGCTTATTTTGGAACATGGTCATTTTGATTGTTTTGTACAGGCTGTCTTGTCGGATTGTTTCGAAGGTAAATACTTCCTTTTTTTCTGCGCAGATTCTGTTTTGGTTAAGTTTTGTTGAAGACTGATAGGCAAAAGATAAAGGGCTTAACTCTTGGTCGTTGTGGACGGTGACTTTGAAGAAGTGTATGATTAGTGTTTTTGTTTCAAATATGACCGCGTGGTCTAGATTTATCTTTAGATAGTAGTCTTGGTTGTTGCTATTGGCAATAATATAAGAATCGCGTTTTACGCCGTCTCGTTCTATTTCTGCCTTGATGAGCATGTTGAATTCATACTTTTGGGCGTTTATGGCATTGTACAAGAACGTTTGGCCGCTTGACGTAGTGGCGGAAATCTAAGCACAAATGTTCAGTTTTGCACAAAAGTTCAATCGAAGAACTGCTGTTGAATTTAGCACTAAAGCCGCCCTTTTGCCAAACTGCTGTTATGTGCCGTATTTATTTTTCAGTTTGTTAATATTAAATGTTTTAGTTCCATAATGTGCTTGTCGATGACAATTTGGGCAAAGTGCAACAGCATTTTCAACCGTGTCGTCTCCATTGTCAGAAAAATGAATTATATGGTGAACTTCTAAAAATCCATTACCATCAATATCTTTTATAAACGGTGCTGGTTTTTCACAATATTCACAAATTCCATTTGCTCTTTGTAAAACTTCAGCTACAACGTCTGCATTTCGTAGAAATATTTTTGTTTGTGTTATTGCTGTTATAGGTTTTTTGTTTGCTATTTTAAGTCGTTCTTGTCTTTTTTGTTTTTTGTCATTTATTGATATTTTAATTTCCTTTTCGAAAATTTGGTCAAGTATGTTTTGGTCAAACGCTAGTTGTTGCCCATCGTAAATTTCTTTAACTAAATATTTACCATTAAGCCAATCTTTCCTTTCACTTCTTATACTTACCGAACTATTTGCTTTCAATGATGCAAGTCTGTAATGTTGCCAAATTTTTTCGTTAGAAACTAAAGATTTGATATTGTCAAAATCAGTTGTAATCCAATAAAGATTTAATCCGCTAGGCTTTGATGTCCCAACAATTCTTGTATTAAAACCTGTTTCTTCGCCAATGTCTTTGTCAACAATAATTTCAATAGTTCTGTCAAAAATGCCAATTAAGTAAATACGACCAAACATTATGCTTAAACTTACTTTCGTTGCAGGAAAACCAAACCAACTTTTATCTGGAAGCATAGTATTGTCCATTGCAATACTAAACAACGAAACAATGTCGTCGCGATGTTGTCGAAACGAGGTTCTTTTAGAAACCCATTGGTCAATTATTTCTGTCGTTTTATTCATTGCGGTGTCGTTCTAATATGGTACATAACAACAATATAATAACGATACTTTTTCTCATGGATAATTTCTTACAGATTTAAAATGATAAATATAGCAGATATTTTGTTTTAAAGGAAAAAAGAAAGCGGTTATAAATTATAAATTCCAATCTAAAAACAAACTCGATTATAACTTAAATGCCCTAGCGCGGATCGCAGCGGCAGCCTTTTTTGAGGCCTTTTCGCCGAGAAAAAGCTATAGCGAAGAGCCGGAAATAGCTCCAAAAAATTTAGAAAAAAGGCATAAAAAAACCGCTACTTTTTCAAGCAGCGGTTTTTTAGATATTTAGTCTTCGATTACATTTCCTTTTTCGTCGAAGAAATGATATTCGAGGTAGGTGTATGCGTCTCGCGGAATAATTTTGACCCATTTTTTGTGTTCCAAAAACCATTTGGAGCGCAGTGATGGGAATCCTTTTGTTAGGTAAGCCTGAACGAAAGGGTGTGTATTGAGCACAAATTTCTTATGCGTTTTCGACATTCTTTCGATGTCGGATTGAATTCTGTCGATAATCAGGATTGGCGCTTCAATTTCGCCATTTTCGTTATTCGGATCTTCTTCTCTGGTTTTGATGTTGACTTCTGGCCTAACGCGTTGCCTAGTAATTTGGATTAGGCCAAATTTGCTTGGTGGCAATATTTTATGTTTTGCTTTGTCGTCGCTCATTTCCTGACGTAGAAAGTCGAATAGCGTTTTCCTGTTGTCTGGGTTTGACATGTCGATGAAATCTACTACGATGATGCCGCCCATGTCGCGAAGTCGCAATTGTCTGGCGATTTCCGCTGCTGCAATCATGTTCACTTCGAGTGCCGTATCTTCTTGATTGTTTGCTTTGTTTGATCGGTTTCCACTGTTCACGTCTATAACATGTAGCGCTTCAGTGTGTTCGATGATCAGGTAAGCACCTTTACTCATTGATACTGTTTTCCCGAATGAAGTCTTTATTTGCCTTTCGATGTTGTATTTTTCGAATATTGGCGTGTCGTTTGACTGGTAGTGCTTCACGATTGATTGTTTTGAAGGTGCTATTTCTTGGAGATAGTCCTTGGTTTCGTTAAACAACTCTTCATCATCTATATGAATGCCACTGAAAGTGTCATTGAAAACGTCTCGAAGTATTGAGGAAGCTCTGTTGAGTTCGCCCAAAACTTTTGACGGATGATGTGCTGTTGGTAATTTTTTACACATGGCAGTCCATCTGCTTAGCAGGTTCTGCATGTCTTTGTCGAGCTCTGCGACTTTTTTGCCTTCGGCTACTGTGCGAACAATAACGCCGAATCCTTTCGGTCTAATGGATTGAACGAGTCGTTTAAGACGATCTTTTTCTTCTTTGGATTCAATTTTTTGTGAGATTGAAACACGGTCAGAAAAAGGAACGAGAACAATAAATCTTCCGGCTAGTGACAGTTCTGAACTGATTCTTGGGCCTTTTGTTGATATAGGTTCTTTGACGACTTGAACTAGAACTGATTGATTTGTGGATAACACATCGGTGATGATGCCGTCTTTGTCAATTTCTTTTTCAAACTGAAAGTTCTTTAAAGTGAAGTCTTTTAGTTTGCCTGCGGTTACAAGTTTTATGAATTTGAGCGATGAGGCGAGGTTTGGTCCAAGGTCGTGGTAGTGCAAAAAGGCGTCTTTTTCGAAGCCTACATTTACAAACGCAGCGTTTAGTCCTGCAACGGGTTTTCTGATTTTGGCAATAAAAATATCGCCTACCTGAAAGTTGCTTTTTTCCTCTTCTTTGTGTAATTCAATTAGTTTTCCATCTTTTAATAAGGCAAAATCTACGGCTTCGGAACTGGATCTGATGATTAATTCTTTATTCACACTGTAAATTTTTATCCGCATGCTTTTGGGTAAGTCGTCTTGGACGATTTCCAGATAGCAGGGATGGATTGGACAATATTTTAGACAGGTATTGGTACCCGGTGAATTGATTTTTATGGTGATTTTATTGTTCCAAATGTTGTGAAAATGGCGTTTTCGCGATCAGTAAGACCTGTGGCCTGGTTGTGCGCAATAAAATTGTTTGTTATAAAGTCAATTCGATTTCAATGAACGTTTAAATAGAAAAAGTAGTGAAACACTACTTTTTCTTCTTGTGACGGTTAGCTCTCGCTCTTTTCTTACGTTTGTGCGTAGCTACCTTATGTCTTTTTCTTTTTTTACCACTTGGCATACTTAGTTATTTTTGAATTAATATTTATTTGGTTTCGTTATTTGTCTTTACACCTTCTACAAACACTTTTGCAGGTTTGAAGGCTGGAATGTTATGCGCTGGAATTTTGATTGTGGTATTTTTGGAAATATTTCTTCCTGTTTTTTCTGCTCTTGTTTTAATAATAAAACTACCGAAGCCTCTTAGGTATACATTGTCTCCAGTCTCTAATGATGTCTTAACCTCTTCCATGAAAGATTCTACAGTTGCTTGAACATCTCCTTTTTCAAGACCTAATTTTTCTGCAATTTTAGCTACGATATCTGCTTTCGTCATTTTCTTTCTGTTTATTATAAGTTTATGTATTTTTTGAGGTTGCAAATATATGAATTAAAAAGAGAAACAATCAACCTAAATCATTAAATTTTAACCACATAAACTTTTACTTTTGGGCACTCTATTTACAATTTATGGATTTTGCTAAAACATTAGTTAAGTGGTATTTACAGAATAAACGGGATTTGCCGTGGCGGCATACAACCGACCCATACTTGATTTGGCTGTCAGAAATTATGCTGCAGCAAACGCGAGTTGCGCAAGGTTTGCCCTATTATATGGCTTTCACTGAAGCATTTCCAACTGTTTTTGACTTGGCAAATGCTGACGAGCAGCAGGTATTGAAACTTTGGCAGGGCTTAGGTTATTATTCGCGCGCGCGCAACTTACATGCAACCGCTAAAACCATTGCCTTTAATAGTAATGGGCAATTTCCTGATAATTATGCAGATTTGCAAAAGCTTAAAGGTATTGGCGAATATACTGCGGCTGCAATTGCGTCGTTTGCCTTTAATGAATCTGTTCCTGTTGTTGATGGGAATGTTTTTAGGGTTTTGTCTCGTTTTTTAGGAATCGAAACGGATATTGCCCAGCCCAAAGCAAAGAAGGAGTTTGCCCAATTAGCCGGCGAATTACTAAAAAATAGCAACCCCGCACAGTTTAACCAAGCTATAATGGAGTTTGGCGCGTTGCAATGTGTGCCAAAAAACCCTGACTGTTCGGTTTGTGTTTTTAATGGCGCATGCGCTGCATTGCAAATGGGCGCGGTCGACAAGTTGCCCGTAAAGTCTAAGAAAGCCAAAAGCAAGGACCGGTATTTGAATTATTTATATGTTGTAGACCAGCAAGAGCGTACTATAATTCAGCAACGAACTGGTAAAGGGATTTGGCATTCGCTTTACGAATTTCCGCTGATTGAAACGCCACATGCTATCGACCTTGATGAACTGCTTCCGCTTATTAGTTTGGAAAATTCGATTGTCTCGGTTCGTGATCTTCATTCAGCAAATCTGACCCATAAATTGACCCATCAAAATTTACACATCCGCTTTCGGAAAATTACGGTTGCCGGTTTGTTGAAAAATGGCGTCACACTATCGGAATTAAAGACTTATCCGTTTCCTATTGTGCTGTTTAATTTTATTGAAAATCATTGCATTTAGGACTCAATATTTGTACATTTGAGGCAATAAAACCCCTCAATTCGGTAAATCTCATAAAAAATGAACGGAACGTTAAATAAAGTCATGCTTATTGGGCACTTAGGAGACCAAGTAAAGATGCATTATTTTGATGGTGGCAATTGTATTGGCCGTTTTCCCCTAGCCACTAACGAAGTCTACATCAACAAACAAACCAATGAAAAAATAACTTCAACGGAGTGGCATAATTTAGTGGTGCGCAATAAGGCTGCTGAAATTTGCGAAAAGAACCTATCAAAAGGCGACAAGATCTACGTAGAAGGCCGAATCAAATCGCGTCAGTGGCAAGCAGAAGACGGTTCGACGAAGTATACTACCGAAATTCAAGTAACAGAGTTTACATTCTTATCGACGAAGAAAGATGATGGTCAGAAATTAGACCCAACAGCACCTAAAGCCGCTTTTGAAAATCCACTTCCCGAAAACGATTTGCCTTTTTAACATGTTTAGCATCTCTCACATTTATAGATTGTTGCTTTTGATGGCTGCTTTGTTATTAGCGGTTTCCTGCAAAGATGATGTTTTGCCAAAACCAACGGCGCGTCTTCGGTTGGATTATCCTGTTGCAGAATACGCCCAATTTTCAAATTCATGTCCATATGAGTTTCAACTAAATTCGGATGCAATTATAAAAGAAGTGTCGCCGTGCAATTTTGAAATAACTTACCCAAAAATGAGGGCAACTATATTTTTGAATTACAAATCGGTCAACCGTAATATTGATGCCCTTTTACGGGATGCCCAAAAGTTGACTTACAAACATGTGATAAAAGCAGATGATATTTTTGAACAGCCGTACTTAAATCCTGATAAAAAAGTGTACGGAATGTTCTACGCAGTTCAGGGCAATGCTGCTACAAATGCACAGTTTTATGTGACAGATAGTGTGAAACATTTTGTTGAAGCCTCGGTTTATTTTTATGCTAAACCAAATTTCGACTCCATATATCCAGCCGCGAGTTACCTTCGAAACGACATGCAGACAATGATGGAAAGTTTAAAGTGGAAATAAAAAAAGGAGCCAATTTATACTGGCTCCTTTTTTTTGTTACTGCATTTCTCAGCTTATAATGTCCCATCAACATGATCAGGTTTTTTTGCCGCGCAGCAGCCTTGTTTTTTGGCTTCTGGTTTGTCTGTCGCGCAACCTTCTTTCTTTTCAGTTGCTATGTCTTTTTTAGTATTCTTTTTCTTTTTGGATTTTGTTGGTTCGCCATAAAACATTGCTTTGTCGCCGGAAGCTTTCACATCTGAAACTTTGTACGTATTGCCATCAGCGGCTTTTTCTACGGTCTGCACAAATTTTTCAGCCGTTTGCTTATTTGCATCATAGTCGATTGTAGCAGTTTTTGTCTCGAAATTAACTTCTACTTTTTCCACGCCATCCATTCTGGCGATTTTTGTTTCAAGTGTTTTTGCACAACCAATAGCGCAGCTCATCCCTTCGATATGAAAACTGGCTTTTTCCATTTTTGCAGGCAGTTGTTTTCCCGCTGCAACTTCATTTTCTTGCTGAACTGGATCTGTTCCTGCTTGCTTGCAGCCCAATAAGAGAAAAGCAGTAACAACGAACGAAAAGATTGACTTTGAAAGTGTCATATTCATGTTATTTAAAATATTATTAAAATCGAATGCGACAAAAATATAAAAAAAACGACCCTTTAATCATAAAATTGTTACAATTTTGAGGCCATAAAAAACTGCGTCCCACTATGGAAACTAAACAGACTAAATGGCTTTATTTG
The DNA here is from genome assembly GCA_023053545.1 of Lepidurus packardi. Lineage (NCBI taxonomy): Eukaryota > Metazoa > Arthropoda > Branchiopoda > Notostraca > Triopsidae > Lepidurus > Lepidurus packardi. Next base: position 90,603 of record JAKZAN010000063.1, read on the forward strand.
ATTGGACTTTCGCTAATCTGGGGAAGCTCGTTTATATTGATCAAGCGAGGCTTGCTGCACCTATCACCAATGCAAGTTGGCTCTTTCAGAATTATCGCAACAGCAGTTTTTCTATTGGCAATTGGTTTTAAGACGCTGCCAAAAATTCCAAGTTTTAAATGGAAATACATCGCCTTAACGTCTTTGTTTGGCACATTCATACCTGCATTTTTATTTGCTATTGCGCAGACCCAAATTAGCAGCTCAGTTAGTTCTATTCTAAATTCCCTGACGCCTGTCAACACTTTAATTTTAGGCGCTTTGTTTTTTGGGTTAAACTTCAAGCGAGGCCAGATTATTGGCGTTTGCATCGGATTAATCGGAAGTGCATTGCTGATTTTGAACGGTGCTATGAATCATCCCGGTCAAAACTATTGGTATACGATTCTGATTTTAATTGCTTCTTTGTGTTATGCTACCAATGTGAATTTGATCAAAAAGCATTTGTCTGAATTGAGTCCGTTGACGATTTCAACCGGAAATTTTGCGGTGATGTTATTGCCTGCAATCGGAATTTTATTATGTACAGACTTCTTTTCAATTGTCGGCAACGCTGATGTCCAGTATTCGATTTTCTTTGTATTGATTTTGGCAGTAGTTGGAACTGGCATTGCCAATATTTTATTCTTTAAATTGATTCAGATTTCGTCGCCTGTTTTTGCAACTTCGGTAACCTACCTCATTCCGGTTATCGCATTCTTCTGGGGATTGCTGGATAATGAAATGCTAACGCCAATACAGTTTTTAGGCGCATTTATTGTTTTGATAGGCGTTTATCTTTCGGGTAAAAAATAAAAAAGGCCGCTGTGAAGCGGCCTTTTCTACAATTTGTTATGCAAAAGTTTATTCAAAGTCAGCGTCAGTTACACCTTCGTTGATTTTAACTTCACTTGTGTTGAATTCAAGTTCGATACCAACATCCATAATCATCTGGTATGGAATCTTAACACCTTTCACAGTTTTGTATTCACCGTAATTGATGATTTGTGTCATTTTTTGACCACCTTGTTCAAGTTCTCTTGCTTCAGCAATTTTCAAACCTGTTTTTACCTCGTAGTAAAGTGTTTGCTTGCCGTTTTTAATCGCATACGCGTCGTTTCCGCCAATGTTTTCGATGCCCTCAAGTTTAACACCTGGTGTAGATGCCAAAAGCAATTCTTCGAAATTTGCAGCACTGCTTTTGCGTTCCGCCAATTCTTCAGCAGTAAGATCTTTGCGTTGTCCTCTTTGAACCGTGTAACCTTTCTTGTCAGTTAACACTTGTTTCATCATTGTCATGCCCATCGCTTTGATTTCGTTGACTTTTTTATTTGATGACGACTTTGTTGTCATTTCAAGCGGTGTTCCTTGCACTTCCCCAGATGCAGTTGTACTAATCGTTTTCACAGCTTTCACAGCTTTTTCGCCACCAATTGCTTTGATATAATTGTCAAGAACTGTTTTCACAGTCACGCCTGCAGGAGCCGCTTTTTTGATAACTGGTTTCTCTGTTGGGTTGCCATATTTATCAAAGTAGAATACTGGATAGCCTAATTTTTCCAAACCTGGCAAAACGTCAGCAGCTTTTCCAACCACAACAATTCGTTGGTTGTCCGCTTGGAAATATTTGTTGGCCACTCTTTGAATGTCTTCAGGAGTTACAGCGTTGATGTTTTTGATGTAATTTTCATAAAAATCAGCTGGTAAACCTTCAGTTTGAATGTTCAATGCGTATCGGGCAACAGTTTGTGGTTTTTCGATTTGCATCACGAAACGGCCAATGTATCCTGCTTTCACGTTGTTCAATGCTTCGTCAGAAACTTTTTCCGTGCGGATGCGTTTGATTTCTTTCATGAATTCAACTACAGCGCTATCAGTTACTGCATTTCTAACTTGTGAAGAAGCTCTAAACGTTTGTACGTAACGGCTTCCGCCAATTCCTGAACGTGCGCCATATGTCCAACCATGCGCTTCGCGTAGATTCATGTTTAAGTAGCTGTTGAAGTCGCCGCCTAAAACTTGGTTGGCAAGGATAGCAGGAAAATAGTCCGGATCTTTCATTTCCAAACGAAGTGTATTCATAACTGCAATTTCAGATTGAACCGCATTTGGCATGTCAACGAAATTGATTTGCGTAGTTTTTACATTCGATGGGTCTGGATAAGTTTGGCTTTCAGGTGTTCCTTTTTTCCATTTTCCAAAAAGCTTCTCTACAACTTTTTTAGTTTCTTTAAGCTTTACATCACCTATGATTACCATATAAGCATTTCCTGGCTGGAAAAATGTTTGGTAGTTGTTTTTGACGTCTTCAAGGGTAACATTTTTGATTGTTTCCTCACTTAAATATTCGCCAGACGGATGATTTTTTCCGTATGCCAAAACAGAGCTAACGCGACCTGCAGCTGCAGAAACACTTTTCTCTTGGGTTTTTAGACCTTCAATCAATTTTGTTTTCTCTTTGTCGAATTGCTCTTGCGTGAATACTGGGTTTAAAGCACCATCAGCCATTAATTCTAGAACGCGTGCGCCATATTTTGACAATGAGCTCGCATAGGCACCAGATGAGTTAAAACTAATATCTGCGCCTAAGAAATCCACTTCTTCGTTGAATGCATCTTTCGAAATTTTCTGCGTACCATTTCCAAGCATACTGCTCGTTAGGTTATCAACACCTTTTTTGTTTCCTTCTGCGTATGGTGCGTTGTCGATCGACAAACTAAAAGAAACACGTGGTAATTTATGATTTTCAACCACCATTACTCTAAGTCCGTTTTTCAAAACGAACATTTCCGGTTTTTTTACTTTAATTGCAGGCGCCGGTCCTGGTTTTGGTTGCGATCTGTCTTGTGCTTCCATAACGACTGTTGACAACAGGCTTAATAATAGGATAAATGTCTTTTTCATGATGCTTAGTTTTGTGCTTTGTCTTTAGCAGGAACATAATCCAAAATCAACCTTTGATTTGGGTTTAGGTATTTCTTTGCTACTGTTCTGATTTCTTCAGCAGTAATTGAACGGTAGATTTCGATTTCAGTGTTAATCAAATTTACATCGCCGTACAAAAGGTAGAATGAAGCCAAATTATCGGCAATTCCTTCAATGGTAGCGTTGCTGTTAACATACTGGTTGTCATACTTATTTTTCAGTTTTTGAAGGTCTTTATCAGACAACAATTCTGTTTGCAATTTCACAATCTCTGCATCAACTTCACCTAAAATTGCTTCAGGTTTTGTGTCGCCTTGAGGCATTCCGTATAAAATATACATGCCGTAGTCTTCTTGGTTGTAGCTAAAAGCGCCAATTTGAAGTGCCATTTTCTTATCGTCTACAATTTTCTTGTACAAACGGCTGCTTTTTCCGTCGCTTAAGATTGTAGAAATCATATCCAATACGCGAGCATCACGCGTTTTCATTGATGGTGTTCTGTATGAAGCCACGATCATTGGTACTTGGATATTTGGATCTTGGTATGTCGCATGAAGTGCTTCTGTTATTGGCGCTTCAACGAATGTTTCACGTTTAATATCTGCGCCACGTGGAATTGCACCAAAATATTTCTGGATCCACTCTTTAGTTTGTGCGATGTTAATATCACCTGCTACAACTAAAACAGCATTATTTGGAACGTAAAATTTGCTGTTAAACGCTTGAAATTCTTCTAATTTCGCTGCGTCTAAATGTTCCATTGAACCGATAGTCGCCCAGCGGTATGGGTGGTTTGTGAACATATTGCGTTTCACTTCAGCAATTAAATTTCCGTATGGCTGATTGTCTACACGCAATCTTTTTTCCTCTTTAACAACTTCGTTCTGTGTGTCAACTCCAATTTGGTTGATAACAGGGTGCATCAATCGCTCAGATTCCATCCACAATCCCAATTCGGTGTTGTTTGAAGGGAAAACTTCGAAATAATAAGTACGATCGTCTGTAGTATTGGCGTTGTTTGTGCCACCATTTGAAGTTACAATCTTAAACCATTCGCCTCTTTTGATGTTTTTTGTTCCTTCAAAAAGTAAGTGTTCAAAAAAGTGTGCGAATCCGGTTCTACTTGGGTTTTCGTCTTTTGCGCCAACGTGGTACATTACAGATGTAATCACGACCGGAGCTGATGGATCATTGTGAAGAATAACGTGCATCCCGTTGTCCAGGTTGTATTCTTCAAAAGCTACTTTTTGGGCGGAAGCGGTCGCTCCCAAGGTCAGCGCAGCACTTAAAGCCATTAGTGAATTTTTCATAAAGATTAATAATTTTGCGTTATAGGTGTTTGTTCCAAAGACAATGTTACATCAAAAATATATTTTTTCTTATAGAACTTACATATATTATGTAAAATTCTCTGTCAAAGAACATCATTTCGAAGACCAGGAGCATAAAAATTAATTATTTTCTGTTTTGGAATTGCATGATTCATATTAAGTTGTATATTTGCAGCCATTTATAAACAAATAAACATCATTGTTATGTATGCAATCGTAGAGATAGCAGGGCAACAATTTAAAGTAAGCAAAGACTTAAAGGTTTACGTTCATCGTTTAGCTGACAAAGAAGGAGATGCAATTTCATTTGCAAAAGTTCTTTTGGTTGAAGATAACGGTTCAATCACTTTAGGCGCCCCCGCTATATTAGGAGCTTCAGTAGAAGCCAAAGTCCTTCAGCACTTAAAAGGAGACAAAGTAATCGTTTTCAAAAAGAAACGAAGAAAAGGGTACAAAAAGAGAAACGGTCACAGACAGTATCTTACTCAAATCCAAATTTCAGGCATTACATTGCCAGGAGCTGCAAAGAAAAAAGAAGCTAAAAAAGCTGAAGTAACAACTGAAGAAAATAACTAACATTTAAAACTAATACGTCATGGCTCACAAGAAAGGTGTCGGTAGTTCTAAGAACGGTAGGGAATCAGAATCGAAACGTTTAGGTGTTAAGATTTACGGAGGCCAAGCAGCTATCGCTGGGAACATCATCGTAAGACAAAGAGGTTCTAAACACAATCCAGGAGAAAACGTGTACATCAGTAAAGATCATACTTTACATGCACGTGTTGATGGGGTTGTAAAGTTCCAGAAAAAACGCGATAATAAATCGTATGTATCTATCCTTCCATTCGAAGCATAGTACTCGATTTCAATCAAATATAAAAGCCATTCCGAAAGGAATGGCTTTTTTTGTATAGTATCTTGGTGTGACAAAAAGGACAGACATTCTATTCCTGCTTTTTATTAGTCTGCTTTCATTTTTTCCAGCGTGCGGTTATACGCTTCTTTGGTGTCCTGACCTGCCGACTTCATTGCAGCTTTAGTTTTGTCCCAAGCTTCCTTTGCTTCTTTAGAAACTTCTCGCGCAGCTTGCTCAGCTTTTGTATCGCCTCGTTTCGCGGCGGCGTCAGCATCTCGCTCTGCGTCCTGATAACGTTTCTCTGCATCGTCAAGAACTAGAATATAATCCACGTCTGTTTCGGTTTTAGTACTCATTGTTCCATCCGAATTGAATTGGGTTTCTGTCTCTGTAGATGTTTCTTTCTTGCAAGCCGTAGTAAACAATAAACTGCAGATAGCGATGGTTAAAGCTGCCTTTTTCATAATGCTAATTTTTTAAGTTGTTTAAATTTAGGCATTAATTCGATGGAGTGGTGGTAAATAAATATTAAAAAACCCCGCTTGAGGGCGGGGTTTAATGCTTTGTTATAATAGTTTAGTTTCCAAATCCTACTCTAAATCCAAATTGAAGGTTTGGAGCGGATTTATTAGTGGTAACTTCAACCGGTCTGCTTTGGCTCGCTGCTGGATCGTACTCTGACACGAACCGCTCTCTGTCTACTTGCATGAATCCAAATCCAAAATATGACTCCAAGGCGATATTAGAATCGGCGAAAATTTGCTTTGAAATGATAAGTGCTAAACCTGTTTTCACTTTTGAATCCAATTTATCGCTCCAGTTGTTCGATTCGTCGCTAGTATCATATGCTCTATTGGTTGTTTTTCGGAAAACTTGTAAACCAAATGACCAACCTTCGAGTGCGTCATAATCTGATGAAGGATAAAATTTAATGGTGGCACGGAATGCGCTGCCCATTGCGGCTTTGGTCTCAAAAAAATCATCCGAATCATCTGCTGAAAGGAGGGAATTTGGCAAGTATGCATAAGTAAGGCCAACCGAAGCCTCAACGCTGAATTTTGGCGCAAAACGGTATTCACCGATTAGCGGGAATTCTCCAGCTAAAACTGAAAGTAGGTCTGTTTTTACTGCCCACTTATACGAATTGTCTTTACTTTTTTGTGATACTTCTGGTGTAAAAACCTTAATTTTAGTAGGCTGATTCTGTGCATGTAGTGCCGAAATAGCGAAAAACGCAGTGGCGATTAGGATACTTTTTCTCATTTGTTTGATTTTTCGTAAAATATTTTGCCAAAAATATGTTATTAAAATCTTAAAAATGGTACTTTGGCGCAAAATTAATCAAAAATGAGAAAGTATTGTTTTTTATTGGTTCTAACTCTTGGAAACATGATTGCCCAGGACGTTGAACTTAAGTGGGCAGAAAAAATTAAAACCAAAGGGCAAGCCATGATATTGGGCGGCAAGAACGGTCGGTTTTATACGGGGCACCGCAACTCTGACGATCAACTAATTGGCAGAATTTACGATAAAAACCTGAAGTTGATTGATGAGAAGCCAATTACATTTGATATAGACTCGAAAAAGCGTGTTTATAGCGGCTCAATATTTTTAGGGGATAATATTGTGCACTTAATTAAAGAAAATATCCGAAAGGAAGACAAGCTTTACCTGTATGGCGCCAAAACGGACTTGAGTCTAAAATCAGATTCGAAAATTTATGTTTTGGACGAAGCAGAGGATAATGCGCCTGTTTTTGGGCTGGTGGCCGTATCGCCTGATTCTACAAAAGTTGTGGCTTATAATGAGACTAAAGGACGCAAGAAGGATCCGAGCTTGTTGAATCTGAAAGTGTATAACTCGGCCTTGACGGAAGTTATCATGGAGCGTTCTGTGAGTTTGCCAATTAAAGCCTCAAGGTTTTACCGCGAAGCTGTGAAGGTTGATAATTTTGGAAATGTTTATGTGTTGGCTAAAATCTACAAAGAAAGATCTGATCGCGGAAAGGACCAAAGCGAGTATTCTTATAAGATTTTTGCTTTTTCAAAAGACGACCAAAAAGAGTTCGACTTCGATTTTGCTGACCGCGACATTGAGTCAATTGGTATATTGCCAGGAGAAAATAATACTTTAGTATGTACAGGTTTCTTGAAAATCCTGAATAAAGGTTTCTTCGGAAAAGGGAAGAAGACATTAATTTCTGATGAAATGTTTTCAGCTTTGATTGATTGCAAGACGCTTTCAGTACAAACTTCGAAAAAAATTGGTGTTGAAGGATTATACCCAGAAAACCCAAGAAAAAACGAAGATTACGTGCCTTATGAAGTGCGTGAAATATTTTACACAAAAGACGGTGGTTCGGTTGTTGTAGCAGAACAATATAAATTGGTCATTACGACAAGTTCTTCGCCAAATGGCGGTACGCACACGACGTACACTTTTTATTACTGCGATATTGCTGTCATCCACATCAACAATAAATCGGAAGTTGTATCTGTTTCTAAAATGCCGAAATACCAACGCAATGCTGGAAATCCATCGATTAAAGCAACGCAGTACAACGGAAATACATACATCATCTACGAAGATTTGGAGAAAAACGCCGAGGCTGAAACAGACAAAGACACGAAACGAAGCAGCCGCAGCATGTTCTCATCTGATTCGAAAAATGCGCTGTTCTTGATGACGGTTGCTGCGGATGGCGATATGAAAAAGGACATTATCTATTCTTATAAAGACAGTAAAATTCGCCCACGAATCCTGACTAGTTTTGTGGCTGGCAAGAACGTAATCATTCTAAACGCTGATGATCAAATTGGGGTTTTAAAAATTAAATAGGAAGCAGCTAAGTTGCTCCTGAGGAAGCCTTCACTTTACTGTGGGGGCTTTTTTGGTTTATGTTGAAACGCAATAATACGCTTCGAGATGTGAAGCGTAATTTCGGATGTTTCTAATATTTGTGCAATCTGCAAAAGCATCTGAAGTGTGATGCTGATTTTCCCGTTTTCAATCTTATTATAGGAACCTTGCGAAATGTTTAGGCGCGCTGCCATATAATATTGAGAATACCCTTTTTCGGGCCTAATCAACTTAATTTTTTTAAGTGTTTGATCTACCATACTTTTTTATTTAAAAACAACATTATAAATCTTAACAAGTAGGGATAGCGCAAAAGTAAAGTATTAACCTGATATATTGTTTAACAAGTTATTCCTTGTAGGAATTATTTTATAGGCGTAATATTGTGTCAAGTGACTTTAATTGATAATATTTGGTGCGTCAACAGTTTCTGCAGAAAACAATTTAGTTGATGTATTTATGAATTAAAAATTATAAACAAATGAAAAAATTATTATTTAGTGCAATTGCACTTTTGGCTTTTAGCTCTGCTTCTTTTGCTTCGCAAAAATTACCCAAGTCGTATTTCGCCGAAATGCACTAATCAACCCTGTTTGCTGGCAGTATGCGGCCGACAAGTGTGAACTATACGAAATGCAACATGGGTGTATGACTTCAACGCAGTATAGTTTCCTGTTTTATTCGTGCTATAACAAATGCTTAGACCTATCAATCAGTAAACCATCCTTAAGTCAACCTTAAATTATAAAAGCATTCTAAAAATTAGAATGCTTTTAACTATCTACTTATGAATAAAGCGTTATTACTACTCACATTCGTATTATTTGCATTCGCAGATTCTACTCAAACCATGGCGCCAGCGTCTGGCCATGTAGTGTACAAAATTGGTAAATATATGATTGAAAGCAAAGCTGCGGTGCAAAGTAATCTGCAACAAAAACAGCAGTTCAAGGAAATAGACAACCAGTTCGAGCAGCTTCAATTTGATTTATATTTTAACAGCATAGCAGCGATATACGACGTTACCTCTGGAATTGATGCAAATGACGAAAACAGTTTTGAGGCGAAATTCGCGAAAATTATGGCTGGAGGGTTGTGTTATAAAAATTTAGAAACAAAGCAGAAGATAGAACAGAAAGAAACGTTTAATGAAGTTATTAATGTGGTTCTACCTTTTGAAGAGTACAATTGGGAAATTACAACTGAAACAAAGATCATTAATGGATTTAAATGCTACAAAGCAACATCCGTGAAAGAAGAGTTTGACGAGATTAAAAATTTTACCAGAAGGTTCACGCCAACGGTTTGGTTTACACCTGAAATACCCTTTTCTTATGGACCGAAAGGTTTAGACGGGCTTCCCGGCTTAGTGTTGGAAGGAACATTTAATGGCAGGATTTTTTATTACGCAACAAACATTAATTTGCAATATTCAGGAAAGAGAAAGATAGACAAACCATCCAAGGGAACGTATTTGTCTGAAATTGAATTTTTAGCATTAGATGCTGCAAATTTCAGGAAGAACGTACATTAATTGGGTTTCGACAGTTAAGTAAGAAGCAGAATTGTTTTATAGGTCTCTATGAGTACAGCAACTAAATTTAATTACAATAGGATGAGAAAACTATTTTCCGCTGTAATATTTTGCACTACTGTTTTTGCACATAGTCAAAACGGCACAAGTGTAGCAAGTTATGGTTTATGTATAACGGTGGATGACAAAGTAATGAAAGCCGACAAGAAGTATGGCTATATTCAAAAAGCAATTGATGCATCTAAACTATTAGAATACAAACTTGTTTTTAAGGGTAAAGAAGCCAATTTTTACCAACAGAAAAACGAGTCGTTAGATAAAATTTCGGTCAGTATGGCTAATAATTTAGCCGAGGTTTCAAAAAGTATCTATGTAAATTTAGATACAAATACACTTGTAAATGAAATTGATGCCGATGGCGTGTTAGTCCATTAATTTTAGAATTACAAGAAAAGAATATAGTTTTTGTTATCCGAACGATTCGTTTAAATAGTAGTGAAGCGCATATCATTAAAGTGCCTACCGCCATAAAAGAAGTTTCGCAAGAAGTGTACAACAAAACGATTAACGAAAGATTCCAAACACTCGAATCTATGTCGAAACAAAAGTGAGAGCCAATCAAAAATCATGAGAAATAGTAACAATCTTTTTTATCTGACACTGCTGTTCGCATTCAGTGCAATGGCGCAGAATCAAACCATTCAAAAGGTGGTTAATGATCGAGCGTTGCCCAATGCAGAAGTGAACGCATCGTCGATTTCTAACTTGTCCGTTGCTAAAAATTCTGGCACTGTTACCTATAAAATTGGGCGCAATACAAATGCAGCAGCAACAACAAGAAGTGAAGAACAACGAAAGCATCTTGAACAGATGTCCAGTGCCTTTACGGAAATGGAATTTGTTTTGAAATTTAATCGGACACAATCGCTGTTTAGTATTGTAGATAAATTATACAACGCAGAGGCGTTTGCAGTAAAAACTGCGATGTCACGAGTCAAGGGAATGTACTATAAGGATACTGAAAGGGGAGAAAAAGTAAAACAGCACGAATTTTTAGGATCTTATTATCTTACTCCAGTTGATGAATATAATTGGACCATTACAAGCGAAACTAAAATCATTAGCGGCTATCGGTGTTATAAGGCAGTATGCGTTGTGGAGGAATTTGATAGCCTACGAAAGAAGTCGTTAGTATTTAATCCAGAAGTTTGGTTTGCACCTGAAATTCCAGTTCCTTTTGGTCCCGCAGGTCTAGACGGATTGCCTGGTTTAGTTTTAGAAGGAAGATTCAGCACTGGAATATACTATTTTGCTGAGGTAATCAATTTGGATAGCAAAACGATAAAATTGGAACGACCAAAAAAAGGAAAGTATATGTCCCGTGAAGATTTTCAAAAAGTGCAAATACAAGCGATCAATAATTAGTTTATAAGTATATGAAAAATCTGGCGTCGTGTTTATTTTCCCTCCTATTCGGATCCAGCGCAATAGCGCAAAATCAAACCATTCAAAAAAGTGGTTTTATAATGTAAATCTGCCTGGGGGGAAATCCTTCGACCGGGAAAGTAGTTTCAGAGTCCGAGTACCAAGATTTTGTGGCGAATGTATATAATGAAGTTAAAAACGGCAAGAATTAATAAAATAAGGTTTAGAGAAATGATGAGCGCTATCAACAATATGAAAAACACATTTAATTTCCGACTATTCTAACATGAAGAATCAAAAAACCGCGTTTGCGCTATATCTCATGCTAATCTGCTTCAATTGCTTTTCGCAAGCCAGTGTAAAGCACGATTCGATCGTGGCAGTTTTCTATAAAATTCGCAAAGGGGAGTCTGGGAGTAAACCAGCTCCGAATGTCAATCCAGAAGTCCAACAAGCAGTAAACGAACTCAGATCTATAAGTGAAGATCTGGAACTGGGTTTGTTTATCAAAAAGAACGTGTCGATTTCTAAAGTGATCGAAAAGCTCGAAACCGGCAATAAGTCGGCAAGTCCTTTGCAAGCAATATTGGGAGGCGGGACGCGCTATTGCAACAGCAAAACAAAGGAAAACATAAAGCAAACGGAAACATTGGGACAGTTGTTTAATATTACGCTTCCGTATGATGAATTTGAATGGAATATAACCACTGAAACCAAACTTATAAATGGTTTTAAATGTTATAAAGCGACTGCACATCGAGAAGAATTTTCAAAATTCAGAAATAAAAACACAACAATAGACCCTGTGGTATGGTTTGCGCCCGATATTCCTTACTCTTTTGGCCCGCGGGAGCTGCGCGGCTTACCAGGACTGGTTTTGGAAGGTACCACCAACGGACTTACTTATTTTTATGCAACAAAAATCGATTTTGATTACCATGACAAAAGCATAAAATTTGAAAGATTCACCTCAGGAAAATATGTTACTGCAGCTGAATTAGAAGACATTTATATTAAATCAATACAACAGTAATTCTTCAAACAAACCATCTCCAATTTATGATGCGCTTCCTTTTCTTTTTTCTTATTTCGAACTTTATTACAGCCCAGAGTCGCACCATAACAGGAGTGGTCCTGGACGACAATGAAAAGCCGCTCGAAAGCGCAAATATAATTGCGAAATCCATTCAGGAAAAACCCAGCATTAAGTTTGCCATTGCGGATAACAAAGGTCGGTATCGACTTGTGTTGGATAGCGATGTGAAGTATGAAGTCACCGTTTCTTACATTGGTTATTCAGAAGAGGTTTTGGTGGTTGAAGCAAACGCCAATCAAACGACTCACAATTTTAAACTCAAATCCACAGGCCAAAACCTCAAGGAAATCATCATCAAACATGATTTTAAACCCATTGTCATTAAAAAAGACACGTTAACTTATGACGTAAAATCTTTCGCCAACGGAAATGAAAGAAAGATGAAAGAGGTTTTGGAAAAATTGCCGGGCGTGGAAGTGGACAAGAACGGAACGGTAACAGTTCAGGGCAAAAAAGTCACCAAAATGCTGGTGGAAGGGAAGTCGTTTTTTGGCGGCGGCAGCAAATTGGCTGTCGAGAATATTCCAGCTGATGCTTTGGATAAGATTGAAGTCATCGATCATTTCAATGAAGTGGGTTTTATGAAGCAAGTTTCGGACAGTGATGATTTGGCTATGAATGTGAAACTAAAAGAAGACAAGAAAAAATTTGTATTTGGTGACGTAACTGCAAATGCGGGTGCAACTAATTATTATTTGGCTCGGGCTGCTCTATTTTATTACGCACCAAAACTAAATTTAAGTTTCATTGGCGACCTGAACAACATCGGTAAAAGCGTGTTCACTTTTGCAGATTTAATGCGTTTTGACGGCGGAGCAAGTACGTTTTTGTCGGGGCGTAAGTCGCTTGCGAATTTGTATGGGTTTACAAGCGAGAACACAGACGTAATCCGCAACAAATCGCAATTCAGCGCCCTAAATTATAGCTTTGAGGTTTCGCCAAAAGTATCCATTTCAGGATATGGAATCTTCTCAAAAGTTATTACCGCTTCTGGATCAAACAGCCAAAATGAGTACCTACAAAATAATGCGGTAGCTTTCGAAAATCAGCAACAACGTAGCAATCAGCGTACGTCGTTGGGTATCGCAAATGTGAAGCTTTCGTATGCGCCAAAATCGAACGGAAAGGTGTTTTACAACGCGCAATATCAAGCGTCGACAAACAATATGGCGAATGCGATTAACTCGATTACAAACCTGAACACAAGCGTGTTTGAAACGCTATCAAAAGCAGATAATGTTTCCGTGAAGCAATATGCCGAATGGCACAACCGAATCAATGAAACACATACGACGACTTTCGTGGTCAATCAGGCATACGAAACCAGCACGCCAGAAAGTTCGTGGCGGAATGACCAGCCGTTTTTATCGGGATTGATTCCGCTGATTTCAGATGATTTTTATACGGTTATGCAAGACAAGAAAATCGAGAACAAAAGCATTGACGCGCTATTTAAACACTATTGGGTTTTTAACAATTTCAATCATTTGTATACGATTGTCGGTAATAATTTTGGACAGTCGAATTTTGTCTCGGTCGAAAGGCAATTGCTTAGCAACGGCAGCATAAACGATTTCTCGGATGCAGGTTTTGGAAACGACCTCCGCTATAAAACAAACGACGCTTACTTGGGTGTCGAGTATAAGTTTAAAATTGGGCAACTCACCGGCAAACCAGGATTGTATTTGCACCAATACGCTGTTGGAACAGCCCAAGAAAATGCTAACTTTTCGTTTTCGAAGATGTTGTTGCAACCACAGCTAAATGTGGAATACGAATTTAATAAGTCGGAATCGCTCGCGTTTAGCTATAAACTAAACAACGGATTGCCAGAGGTGAATCAGATGGCAAATCGGTATGCCTTGCAAGGCTATAATGCCGTTTTTACAGGCAACGCATTTCTCGAAAATCAGCAGTTTCATTCGGCTTTTTTGCGGTATGGAAAGATGAATATGTACCGCGGCATTATTTGGGATGGTACGTTGAGCTACATTTCAAAGGTGAATACGATTCGAGAGGAGCTGCAGCTGAGCGGCATCAACCAATTCACAACGCCGGTTTTGACCAACAATCCCGAATCAAATTTGCGTGCAAGCGGATCTGTGAGCAAGAAAATTTACAGGTTTACGCCCAAATTCTTCGCGGCAACCGACTTTTGGAAATATGTCCAAACCACCAATAATAACGCATCTGAAGTCAACCAGCGGAACAGGAATATTGGCATATCTGTGAAAACTGCTTATAAAGAGTGGCCTGACGTGAACCTGAGATATGCCAAACGCTTCAGTCATTTTGAGGGCGTTACCTCGTCAGATTTCGAAGCTGAAGAATTTAGCTCGGATGTGTCAATCACTTTTTTGAAATATTGGGTTTATTCGCTTGAATACGAATACCAAACAAATACCAACAACAGCGGCCAGCAAAATCACTTCGCCTTGGCGAATACATCGCTGCGTTACCAAAAGAAGAATAGCGCGTTTACGTTCGAGTTTCTGGTGAACAACATTTTTGATTTAAAAGCTAAAAACGCTTACTCATTTTCGGATTTTGTAATCAGCGAACGGCAAACTTTTGTTTTGCCACGGGTTGTAATGTTTTCTGTTGCCTATAAACTGTAAAACTTCTTTACTTATAGAATCCACAAAATTAGTTTCTTTATAAGGAAACTTATATATTTACATTAAATTTCGACACCACACAGATGATATCTCGAGAAGTTTTAACGAAAAAGAAATCAGATAATGAAGACGTATAGTTTAGATGAAGTAACCGATAAATTTATTGGAGAAAAGGGTTCAAAAAATAGAGACAACTTCGAGAACGAACTGACAATCGAGTTGGTGGGTCAAACCATTAAAAAAATCAGAAAAGAACGCAATCTAACCCAAGAGCAATTGGGCGAGTTGGTTGGCGTAAAAAAGGCGCAAATTTCCAAAATCGAAAACAGCCTGACTGACGCACGATTTGATACAATCATTAAAGTATTTAGGGCGCTAAATACAAAAATTAATTTTAGCTTCGAATTGTTGAATCAAAACGTTGTAATTCAGTAAATCACCTTCAATAATAAAGAATGCCTTCACTTTACTGTGAGGTTTTTTTTGGTTTAGAAAACAAAGCTCCTTCTCAATTCCAATCCCCGCATGAGGGATAGCAGCAGCATCCTTTTTTGCGCGCAGCAAGCAAAAAAGATAGCGCGAATAGCCCGACGCGGCGAGGAGGCACGACGAAGCTGGGGCATGCCACAAAAAAAACCCTCACATCGCTGCAAGGGTTTTGAACTGTATTGATTGTGCTTTCACAGCAATTTAGTATCTGTAATATTCTGGTTTGAAAGGGCCTTTAACTTCAACGCCAATATAAGCGGCTTGCTCATCGCGCAAAGTTTCCAGTTCCACACCCAATTTTTCCAAGTGCAACGCAGCTACTTTTTCATCCAAATGCTTTGGCAGCATGTAAACTTCATTTTTGTAGTTCTGTGCGTTGTTCCACAATTCAATTTGTGCCAATGTTTGGTTTGTGAACGAGTTACTCATCACGAAAGATGGGTGGCCAGTTGCGCAACCCAAGTTAACCAAACGGCCTTCAGCCAAGACCAAAATGTCTTTGCCATTGATTGTATATTTGTCTACTTGTGGCTTAATTTCGACTTTAGACGCGCCGTGGTTTTTGTTCAACCATGCCATGTCGATTTCGTTGTCGAAGTGGCCAATATTACAAACAATGGTTTTGTCTTTCATCTTCTCGAAATGAGATCCAACCACGATGTCTTTGTTTCCAGTGGTCGTAATAATGATATCGGCAGTCGCAATAACCGTATCCAAACGCTTCACCTCGAAACCATCCATAGCGGCTTGCAACGCACAAATTGGGTCAATTTCAGTAACAGTTACAATCGATCCTGCGCCTCTAAACGATGCTGCAGTTCCTTTTCCAACGTCGCCGTATCCACAAACAATTACACGTTTTGCAGCCAACATTAGGTCGGTTGCACGTCTAATTGCATCCACAGCTGATTCTTTACAACCATATTTGTTGTCGAATTTCGATTTCGTAACCGAGTCATTCACGTTAATCGCTGGCATGAACAAAGTACCGTTTTTCATACGCTCATACAAACGGTGAACACCAGTTGTAGTTTCTTCAGAAAGGCCTTTAATGCCTGGAATTAGTTCTGGGTAACGGTCAAAAACCATGTTGGTCAAATCGCCACCATCGTCCAAAATCATGTTCAACGGCTGGCGGTCTTCGCCAAAAAATAATGTTTGCTCAATACACCAATCAAAATCCTCTTCGTTCAAACCTTTCCAAGCGTAAACCTGAATTCCAGCAGCAGCAATCGCAGCAGCAGCCTGGTCTTGTGTAGAGAAAATGTTGCATGATGACCAAGTCACTTCTGCACCCAAAGCGATTAAAGTTTCAATCAAAACCGCAGTTTGAATGGTCATGTGCAAACATCCTGCGATGCGCGCACCCTTCAATGGCTGCGAATCTTTATATTCACTGCGAAGCGCCATTAAACCTGGCATTTCGGCTTCAGCCAGCTCTATTTCTTTTCTTCCCCATGCAGCTAAGGAAATATCTTTTACTTTGTAAGCTACAAAAGGCAATGTTTGTGTACTCATCTTGTTATATTTGTATTGCTAAAAATTGTTTGCAAATTTAAAGGTTTACTTTTGTTTATCAGGCAGATTCTCGATTTTTTATGAATTGTTTGTGCGCTGATAATCATGAATGTGCGTTTTTTTATTTGGAGCTCTTTCCTGCTGTACGCTATATCTTTTTTGTTTAAGGAGATTTGTCTATATAAACGGCATTTAAGTTAAACAAAAAAGGATGCCGCTTCCATCAGGGCTAAAAGTCAACACCATGCCATTATTTCAATTAAGTCAGATTTCTGCTTCCACACAACTTTTGGTGTGGCACATTACTGAATCAGCATCCCAGTTGCAAGAGGATCTGGTTCTGGTTGAAGCAAGCAAAATGCGGTTGGATCACATGAAAAGTGAGCCGCACCAATGCGGATTTCTCAGTGTTCGGCAACTACTCAAATGTGCAGGCTATCAAGATTCAGATTTGTTTTATGATCGTTTTGGAAAGCCACATTTGCATAACGGAAAGCACATTTCGATTACGCATTCGCATGAGTTTTCAGCAATTATTATTAGCGATCAAGTCATTGGCATAGATCTGGAATTGTGCCGGGAAAAGATCCTGAAAATTGCGCCAAAATTTTCTACAAACGAGGTCAATTTAGACCACCTCGAACCCACAACCGAAACCATTCAAAAGCTCACTGTGATATGGGGCGCAAAAGAGTCTATTTTCAAAATTCGAAACGAAACCGGAATCAGTTTCAAAAACCACATTCAAGTTTCGCCTTTCAACCTAGAAAGTAATATCGCGTCGGCTGTTCTTGTTTTTAACGGTGCGGTACATTTTTATACGGTCAAATTCATAATGATACAGGACTATGCATTGGTCTATGCCTGCGAAAAAAACCAAAAAGTGCGCTAATCTCAAACTACCTCACAAATGCTCGAATTTTTTATTAGTAGTTACCATAAAGCAACGTGGTTTAGTATAGCGCTTGAAGCGGCTGCATTTTTGTTCGGAATTGCCAGCGTCTGGTTTGCGAAACAAGAAAATATTTTGGTATATCCGGTTGGGTTAGTAGCCACAACCATAACGGTTTACTTGCTGTATTGTGCAGGCTATTTTGGCGATATGGCCATTAATGGCTATTATTCTGTAATGAGTATTTATGGTTGGTATAAATGGTCAAAAACGCTAAACGAAAAGCCAATGGCAATTACTCGGACTAGTACAACAGAAAAATTAACAGGATTTGGGATGTTTGTTCTAACTTTAATTGTTATTTTCATCATCTATAAAGGCTTCGGAAATCCAATTAAAGGTGAGAATTATCTGGATATTTTAGCATCCGGCATTTTCTTTACAGCAATGTGGTTCATGGCGCTTAAAAAAATTGAGAATTGGCCGCTATGGATTATTGGCAATTTAATTGCAATTCCGCTCTACGCATACCGCGGATTGGGCATGTTGTCTTTGCAATATCTAATCTTTACAATTTTAGCCGTATTGGCTTATATAGAATGGAGGAAAATCTTAAACAAAAAGGCGGAAGCCACATCTTAAAAATAGCAATCTACGGCCCTGAAAGCACAGGTAAAACCACCCTAGCCAAACAGTTGGCCACACATTTCGATACGCGGTGGACGCCAGAATTCGCGCGAAATTATCTCCAAGAGAAATGGGACAATTCTCGAACCATTTGTGAACCAACAGATTTATTGCCAATTGCCGTTGGACAAATCGCTGCCGAAAATGAAGCATTCGAACAAGCCAATCGTTTTTTGTTTGTAGACACATGCCTACTTGTCACAAAGGTCTATTCTGAAATATACTACGATTATTGCGATCCTATTCTCGACCATGCCGCCCGACAACATCACTACGATTTGTTTTTTCTAACAGATGTTGATGTGCCTTGGGAACTTGATGATTTGCGCGACAGGCCAGATAACCGAAATGAATTGTTTGACAGATTTGAAAGGGCACTAATTGACCAGAATAGGCCGTACATAAAACTTAGTGGAAACCCAACCGAACGCTTGGAAAAAGCTGCTGCAGTGCTAGCATTCTTAGAAACCGGTTCTAAAAAGGGATTCAACTCTTTCGACGCGATTCAGATATACCAACAAGGCATCTCACTCGACAAAATTGAACAACATTTGTCCATCTTCAAAAATGGAATCCCAAAAGCCATTCTCGATCGGGCAGCGGTCCTTAACGATGGAATCGTAAAGTTATCGCAATCAGAATTTGAGGCATACGGCAAGTTGTTCGACGCGAAAAAGAAAGAATTAGTATTGCAAAAATTTGTGCCAGCCTCTGGTGCCGCAAGCAGAATGTTTAAGTTTTTGTCGGAATTTTTGAATGAATATGATTTGGAAAATGAAACCTTAAACGCTTACATAAATCGGAATAAAGCATCTGAAATGGCTATTTTTATGGCAGGTTTGGAAAAATTTCCGTTTTTTGAAAGTGTTTTAGAGAAGTTGTCAAAAATCGACCATGACTACAATAAGCTAGAGAAGACACATAAAATTTACCATTTCGTAAAAATCTTATTGGAACCAGAATATTTTGATTTTGCCAATAAACCAAAAGGCGTGCTGCCATTTCATACTTACAAAAGTCATATTGCAACCCCCGTGGAAGAGCAAATAAACGAAGCAGCATTTTATAGCGCCGGAAGCGGGGAGTCAATCAACTTGCATTTCACCGTGTCCGATTCACATTTGCCACAGTTTCAGGAAATCGTTGAAAAAGTACGGGATCAAATCGAAAAACGCACAATGATGGGTCTAAACGTTTCCTATTCGTATCAGAATCCAGCAACAGACACAATTGCGGTGAACCAAGATAATTCGCCATTTCGCGATGCCAAAAATCAGCTGGTCTTTCGCCCTGGCGGTCATGGTGCCTTGATCGAAAACCTTAGCGGAATTGACGCCGATTTGATATTTATTAAGAACATCGATAACGTAATCCAGAATCATATCTCAGAAATTGCCTATTACAAAAAAGCGCTTGGAGGTTTGCTTCTGGACCGACAGGCCGAAATTTTTAATTGCCTGAAAAAACTCGATCAGCTCGAAATTGCTGAAGATGAAATTGCTGAGGTTGCCGGGTTTGTATCGGAATATTTAAACCTAGAAATTGACAGCGATTTTATAAAATATACAAGAGCGTATAAAATTGAATATTTGCGCAATATGCTCGATCGGCCAATTCGTGTTTGCGGCATGGTTAAAAACGAGGGGGAACCAGGCGGAGGGCCTTTTTGGGTTCGCGATGCAAAAGGCAATCGTTCGCTTCAAATTGTTGAATCCTCGCAAGTAGATATGGAAAATAGCAAGCAAGTGGCAATCCTGA
This sequence comes from Lepidurus packardi, assembly GCA_023053545.1. Lineage (NCBI taxonomy): Eukaryota > Metazoa > Arthropoda > Branchiopoda > Notostraca > Triopsidae > Lepidurus > Lepidurus packardi. The sequence continues at coordinate 110,609 of JAKZAN010000063.1, forward strand.
AGCAAGCTACGCATTTCAATCCAGTAGATCTGGCTTGCGGCACCAAGAATTATAAAGGGGAACCATTTGATTTGCAGAAATTTATTGATGCTGACAGCGGGTTTATTGTCGAAAAAACAAAAAACGGCCAACAATTAAAGGCGTATGAACTGCCAGGCCTCTGGAATGGAGCAATGGCAAAATGGATTACGATTTTTGTGGAAGTTCCATTGATTACGTTCAATCCCGTGAAAACCGTAAACGACCTGCTAAAACCTGCACATCAACCATAGGAAATGGATAGCGAACAATTATTAAACGAGCTGCAGTTCAAAGCCGTACGCAGTGGCGGCGCAGGTGGTCAGCATGTCAATAAAGTATCTTCCAAAGTAATTTTGATATTTAACTTTGGCAAAAGCAGCGCTTTCACAGCCGATGAATATGACTTGCTGCAAAGTAAATGGGCAAGCAGGATTTCCACGGCAGGAATTGTGCAAATGTCCTGCGACGAAGACCGCAGTCAGTTCCGAAATAAAGAAATTGTAATAAAGAAATTTCTAGATTTGGTTACCGAAGCGCTGAAAGTGCCCAAAACCCGGAAGCCTACCAGAATTCCAAAAAGTGCCGTTAGGAAGCGAATTAAGGATAAGAAATCGAATTCCGAAATCAAGCAAACCCGAAAAAAACCAAAATTTTAGACGCCGATTTGCTAGATTGCCATTTTTGTCTACATTTGCACCGTCTCAAAGGGGTGCTCGAACGGGCTGAGATTATACCCATGGAACCTGGGCAGGTAATGCTGCCAAGGAACAAAGCTGAGTAGAAGAATGGAAACATTTTGCACGACGAGCAGGCGCCGCGAATCGTGATACAAAGCGAAACTAATTTTTAACAATAAGAATAATTACCCCTTTTATTCGTAAACTTTATTACGAATGAAATTATTTTTTACAACGCTAGGATTGGTCTTAGCAACAACAAATGCGTTCTCCCAGCAAGAAGCAGATTCTACAAAAACAAAAACGCTTGTGCTTTCGGAAGTGATGGTTTCGGCCATTCGGGCAAATGAAAAAACACCGGTAACTTTCAGCAATTTTTCAAAAGCGGACATTCAAAAGCGAAATTTAGGCCAAGACATTCCAATTTTGCTAAACTTTCTGCCATCAGTAGTCACAACTTCTGACGCCGGAAATGGCTTTGGATATACCGGAATTCGGGTGCGCGGTAGTGATGCGACTCGGGTGAATGTAACAATCAATGGAATTCCGTATAACGACAGCGAAAGCAGCGGAACGTTTTTTGTCGATCTGCCGGATTTTGCCTCTTCGTTGGAGAATATTCAGTTGCAACGCGGGGTTGGAACATCCACAAACGGCGCGGGTGCTTTTGGTGCCAGCTTGAATTTGTTGACAGAAACGACGGCTAAAAATCCTTCGGGCGAAATCTCGAATTCATTTGGGAGTTTCAATTCAAGGAAACACACGGTAAAATTCGGAACGGGATTGATGAATAATGCTTTCGAAATCTCGGGCAGGTTGTCGGCTTTGCATTCTGATGGTTACATCGACCGCGCTACAGCTGATCTAAAATCGTACTTTCTGCAAGGAACATATGTTGGCAAATCCAGCATAATCAAGGCATTGGCGTTTGGTGGCAACGAACGGACTTATCAGGCGTGGAATGGTATCGACGCTGAAACATTGGCTACAAATCCGACTTTCAATTTTGCAGGTATGTATACCGATGCCGACGGAAACACGCGTTTCTACAAAAATGAGGTAGACGATTATACGCAAGATCATTACCAGTTGCATTGGAACGAAAAATGGAACGAAAAATGGACTAGTAATGTCGCCTTGCACTACACGATTGGCCGTGGTTTTTATGAAAATTATAAAGAAAACGCCCGCTTGTCAAATTATGGCATGCAGCCTGTCGTTATTGATGGCACGACCATTACCAGATCAGATTTGGTGCGCAGAAAATGGCTGGATAACGATTTTTATGGGATGACATTTTCTGCCCAACGTCAGTCTAAAAATTTAGAATTGACTTTTGGTGGTGCTGCTAATAATTATGAAGGACTTCATTTTGGTGAAGTGGTTTGGTCGCGTTTCGCGTCGTCTTCACAACCTTTGGATTATTATTACAACCAATATGCGCGAAAATCGGATTTCAGCGGTTATGTGAAAGCCAATGTACAAATCACGAGTAAATTTAGCTTGTTTGGCGATATTCAGCAGCGCTTGGTTAGTTATAAGACTACAGTTGACGGCGGCAAGGCAGTTGATGACCAATTCAGTTTTACGAATCCGAAGGCAGGCGTAACATACGCTGCAAGCGCAAACAATCAATTGTATGCTTCGTACGCCCGTGCAGCAAAAGAGCCGAACAGAACCGATTATGAGAATGGAAGCCCAAAAGCGGAGAAATTAAATGATTATGAACTAGGCTGGCGTTTTAGCAAAGGCGGGATTAAAGTGAACAGCAATGTCTACTTTATGGCCTACAAAGACCAACTCATCAAAACGGGTGAATTGGATGAAATTGGCAACGAAATTCGGTCGAATGTTCCAGAAAGCTTCCGCGCTGGAATCGAAGTTGATGCCATAATCCCGGTTATGAAACGTTTGTCGATTGCGCCAAACATTGCCATCAGCCGCAACAAAATTAAGAATTACAGCATTAATGGCGAAGATGGCATTGCCAATTATGGAACGACTAACATCTCGTTCTCGCCAAATTTAATTGGGGGTGCCGTTGCAACTTATAAAGCCAGTGAAGCCTTTCAAATCGCATGGCTTCACAAGTATGTAGGCTCGCAGTACGCAGGAAATATTGACACCGAAGTGACCAAACTATCGGATTATTACGTGTCGGATTTGAACGTTGTTTATGAGCTTACAACCAATAAAATATTTAAATCTGTTGTTTTTACAGGAATGGTAAACAATATTTTTAATAGAAAATACGTTTCAAATGCGTACCTGTACGGCGAAAGCTACATGAGTTATTTTCCGCAAGCAGGAACGAACGTCATGGTTGGTATGAATTTGAAGTTTTAAGAACTTGATTTTTGTTTTAGTTGGAAAAGAGTCGCATCGATAAGGTGCGGCTTTTTTAATTACTAATGCGGAGCATATTACCGTTCACTGTAACGCGGTACTCTTTTAATGGGTATTGCATGCCTTGCGCTTGGCCGGAAAAAAGGCTGTATGACGCATCGTCGCAAGGGCAAATGGCAGTAATGCCGTTAATTGTGAGGCGCGAACATGAGGCAATCGCTTGGTTTGGGCAGTACCGGTCGAATGCTTTAAAGTTATTATTACCGGCATTAAAAATAATCAAGCCGCCCGCGCCTCCATCCGGATGGTAAGCCGCATTGCTCACAAATTGCAGATTGCTATAAGCAGGGAGCGACAAATTGACGTCTACAGCGAAATTATAATTCGGTATATTAGGATTTTGATTGTTGATGGTGTTTTTATCGCAACCGTATATTATAGTCAAGACGAGAATCAGAATGTATTTTTTCATATCTAAATTACGTTGAAACAAAAATAATTTATTTAACTTTGAATCCGAGATGATTCAGACATAAATAACTTGTCAAAATCGGAATTATTATCTTTGTGGCAAGAAATCCCAAATAGACGGGATTTTTTCTATTTATATAAATAGGGAAACTAATAAATCAGTAGTGAAATTATCTGATTCTGTTATTGTTTCCAAATTAATCTAAAAAAAATTATGAGTGCAATATCGTATTATACTGCGGAAGGTCTAAAAAAATTAAGAGACGAATTAGATCAGCTAAAAAGCATCGAGCGTCCAAAAGCGTCGCAAGCGATTGCGGAAGCGCGTGACAAAGGTGATTTGTCTGAAAATGCAGAATATGACGCGGCTAAAGAAGCACAAGGCTTACTTGAAATGAGAATTGCCAAGTTGGAGGAAGTACATGCGAACGCCCGACTTATCGACGAATCTCAGTTGGATCTTTCAAAAGCGTTGGTTTTATCGAAAGTGAAAATCAGAAACCAAGCCAATAAGCAAGAAATGAAATATACTTTAGTAGCGGAAAGCGAAGCGGATCTAAAAACCGGAAAAATTTCGGTTACCTCGCCAATTGGTAAAGGTTTGCTTGGTAAGTCCGTTGGCGAAATTGCTGAAATTACGGTTCCAAATGGCATTCTGAAATTTGAGGTTCTAGAAATTACACGCGACTAAAATGGCATCAATTTTTTCGAAAATAATCAGCGGTGAAATTCCAGCTTATAAAATAGCAGAAGACGATCATTTTTTAGCATTTCTGGACGTAAATCCCAATGCTAAAGGCCATACACTTTGCATTCCAAAGGTCGAAATTGATAAGATTTTTGACATTGATGAAGCGCACTATTTGCAATTGATGGCATTTTCGCGGAAAGTAGCGCATGCGATCGAGAAAACAGTGCCGTGCAAACGAGTGGGAATGGCCGTAATTGGCTTGGAAGTCCCACACGCGCATGTGCATCTAATACCGTTGAATGAAATGGATGAAATGCGATTTCAGAATAAAGTCAAATTAGAACCCGCCGAATTCGAGTCGCTTGCAAAGGCAATCGCGGAAAATTTATAAAATATAGGAAGTCAATCGGCTTCCTTTTTTATTGCTGTTTTAGGAAGCACAACTCCATCGTCGTGCCTTTTCCTACTTCAGAATGCAACACCCGAATCCTGCCTTTGTGGTATTCCTCAACAATTCGTTTGCTCAGTGAAAGTCCCAATCCCCAACCCCGTTTTTTAGTTGTGAATCCAGGCTCGAAAATCTGCCTAAACTGCTTTTTTGGAATTCCTTTTCCAGAGTCGGTTATCCGAATTTTGACCTGCTTGGCATCTTCTTCGATTTTCAGTTCTAAATTGCCGCGGCCTCGCATCGCATCTACAGCATTCTTCATCATGTTTTCGATTGTCCAGCTGTGTAAGGCGGGATTCAACGAAACCATAATCGGATGATCTGGCGCCGCGAAGGTGAAGTGTACTTGTTGGGAAAAGCGCGTTTGCAAGTATGCGAATGTATCTGCGGTTTCTTTAATAATGTCTGTTTTTGATAAAGTCGGTTCGGAGCCGATTTTCGAAAATCGATCGGTGATGGTCTGCAACCGGACAATGTCTTTTTCAATTTCTTGGACAGTTGTTTCGTCGACATTATCCGCTTTCATAATTTCCAACCAACCAATTAAAGATGAAAGTGGCGTCCCAATTTGATGTGCTGTTTCTTTTGCCATTCCTGCCCAAAGCTTGTTCTCAGTAGCCATTTTTGTACTTTGATAAAAGTGATACACCACGAAAGCAAAAAGCACAATGATGAGCAAAAGGGCAATTGGATAGTATTTTAAACTGTTTAAAAGTGAAGAATTGCCGTAATACAAATATTGGTATTTACCCGGAACATATTCAATTTCGATCGGATCATTTTCCTTTTTTAATTTCAAAAGCAATCGTGCTGCAGCCGCGGCGTTTTCTGTCGCTTTTTCATCCAAATTGGTCACACTTATAATGCTGTCTTTTTCGGTTGCCAATACGATCGGAATTGTCGTGTTGCTGCTAATAATCCGAAGTGGCAAGCCCAACTCAGTATTTTCATCAGCATTGATAAGGCTTTTTTGAGCAAGTGCCCAATATTCCATTTTGATTCGTTCCTCATTTTTGAATATTTGGAAGAAATTATAAGTATTCCAAAGTATTAAAACGGTAATAACGAACGACGCAATAATGATTACCCATCGTGTCGCCGTTCTTTTGTCTGATATAAAATTCATACTCAAAAATTGTAGGGTTTAAAGATAGCGAATAAACCATTGAAAGTAAGTTTTCAGGTTTTGATGCTTTTCTTTTTATTAAAAATTGTTTGCTATTTATTTGTCCGTACTTTTGTCTAAATCAATTTTTTCATGCTAAGTTTTGAACCAAAAGATCTTTCTCCGGCCAAGCTGCAAGGCTACCTTCAAAGTGCTGTAGCGCCGCGTCCAATTGCATTTGCCAGTACGATTGATGAAAACGGAAAGCCCAATTTGTCGCCTTTTAGTTTTTTCAATGTATTCAGTGCAAATCCGCCCATTCTGATTTTTTCACCAGCCAGACGGGTGCGCGACAATACAATTAAACACACTTTGATGAACTGTCAAGCCACACATCAAGTTGTTATAAACGTTGTGAATTACGATATCGTACAACAGATGTCGCTTTCCAGCACAGAATATCCGCAAGGCGTGAACGAGTTCGTTAAAGCAGGGTTTACGATGGCGCCTTCAGACATTGTGAAACCGTATCGCGTGAAGGAATCGCCAATTCAATTTGAATGCGTGGTGAACGAAATTATTGCCTTGGGTTCAGAAGGTGGCGCGGGAAATTTGGTGATTTGCGAAGTTGTAAAAATTCACATTTCGGAAGCAGTTTTAGATGAAAATGGGGCAGTAGACCAATATAAAGTTGATTTGGTTTCCAGACTTGGCGGGAATTGGTACTCCAGGTCGCGAGATGGCCTTTTTGAAGTGCCAAAACCGCTCACGACCTTAGGCATAGGCGTCGATTTTATACCCACATTTATTAAGGAAAGTCCCGTGTTTAATGGGAACGATTTGGGGATGTTGGGGAATGTAGAAACTTTGCCAAGTAGAGAAGAAATTGATATATTTGTAAAACAAAATTTTGCCGTAAAAGCAGTTTTAAGTGCTGATGATCAATTGAAACTGCACAAGCTGGCAAAAGAATTTATAGACAAAAACGACAGCGATTCGGCATGGAAAGTATTATTAGCCAATCAATCATAATTATTAAAATTTTACAAGATGGAAGTTACAGGAAGAATTAAAGCGGTAAATCAGGCGTTGCAAGTAAGCGCAACATTCAAAAAAAGAGAATTGGTTGTGACCACTGAGGAACAATACCCGCAGCATATTATGATTGAGTTCACACAAGACAAAACCGACTTGTTGAACAGCTATAATGTTGGCGATCAAGTTAAAGTTTCGATCAACCTTAGAGGCCGCGAGTGGGTGAGTCCACAAGGTGAAACCAAATATTTCAATACCATTCAAGGGTGGAGAATTGAGCGTTTGCAAGCAGATGCCCCAGGTGGAATGCAACAAGGAGCGGCAGCAGTTCCAGCAACACCAACATTTGCGCCGGCGCCGAGTTTTACAGAATCAGAACCAGACGATTTGCCTTTCTAATTTAGGCAAATATGTATAGAAATTTACCCGGCTTTTGTCGGGTTTTTTAATTTTACAAACGATGTATTTTATCCTGCCAAATGACCAAAATTTTCCGCCGCCTGAATCTGCAGATCAGGAAGGTATTTTAGCTGTTGGGGGCGATTTAGCACCCAGTCGGTTGTTGAAGGCTTATCAGAATGGGATTTTTCCTTGGTATAACGAAGATGAGCCCATTTTGTGGTGGTCGCCACCGATGCGGATGGTCGTGGTACCTCATTTGTATAAACCGTCCAAAAGCTTGCGAAATATTCTTAATAGGAATATTTTCCAAGTCACTTTCAATACCGCGTTCGAAAGCGTGATTCGCAATTGCCAGACCGTTTCGCGACCTGACCAAGAAAGCACGTGGATTAGCAATGACATTATCAATTCGTACACCCAGCTGCACAAAATGGGCTATGCGAAATCTGTTGAGGTTTGGCAAAATGGGGAATTGGTCGGTGGTTTATATGGCGTCGATTTAGGCCACATATTTTGCGGTGAAAGTATGTTTTCTAAAGTATCCAACGCTTCTAAAATCGCTTTTGTAAAGCTTATTGAACATTTAAAATCGGAGCAGTACCTATTGTTGGATTGCCAGGTGCACAATGACCATTTGGAGAAATTGGGCGCGTTTGAGATTCCAAGGGAGAGTTTTTTGAAGGTGCTGCGTACGGTTGTATAGTCCTAAAGTCTTAAAGTCTGAATGTCATAAAGTCTTAAAGTCTGTAAAGGCAATTAAATTTTCAAATCAAATACGTGCGTCAATCAAGATTACTTCTTACCTTACGATGACATCGCAACTCTAGCTACTGGCTATTGCCTAATGGCTTATCACTGCAAGAGATTGCTTCGTACCCCTCAATCGAAAGTAAACAAGAGGCCTGTAATAAAAACATCACAGGCCCTTCTTTTGCATTTACTGCTTAATTAATGTGTATTCACCTTCTGGCAAGGCAAAACTAATAACCGGCTCAGGTTCATTGTATTTATAGGCCACTGTTCCTAAAGGCATTATCGTTGCTTTAATTTGCACTTGCCCGTTTACAACTTCTCGCTTTATTAGCAAGTTTCTGGAAAAACTGCACTGGGTATCTCGTATCGAAATAAACAATCTTTTTTCACCAGGTGCACATGTAGTACATGGCGGATAATAATCATTAGGTATATATAAATTCCCAGTAATGTAATATCTACTAGAAAAGGTATTCGCTGGATAATTTTCAGGTAAGGTATTAATAACGGTTACGTTATTTACCTTGTATTCGTAGCCACCATAAATGATATCTTCCGAATACAGACTGGAGTATTCATTGACTCTTTTTAGTAAAACAATTTTTAAACTGGTATTACCATTGGTAAATAAAAAAGTACCTGTAAATGGATCTAAATAATTATTAATGTCTTTAAAATAAGCACCACGAGGGTAGGGTCTGTATAATCCTTTGTTATCTAAATCGATTATTTGTTGTGCATTACAATTTACAATTAATAATACTAATGCTACTTTTAATAAATTTTTCATACTGTTATTTAGTTACAAGGTGTTTTAGTTATTGGATTTGCAGTGTCGTTAGATAGGGTTAATTTGTCCCAATTAGACAAGCTACTATTCGCTTTGTACAAACTGGCACCACAACTTGCAAAATATTTTAAAAATGGAATTTCTTGGTTCATGTTTGGGTTTTTTTTATTATAATCATGCTGACTTGCATTCATAATTCTTAAAATTTCTTTTGACCGTTCTTCGTCGGTTGTTAAACCAGCTAAATTTTCTGGTTTTACCGTATTTTCAATATCATTAATCAGAAAATCAGAGAAAATTGTAAAATTATCTACTTTTAAGGCATATAATTGATTTACTCCATAATTGTCTTTTACAACTAAAAAAATGGTGACTTCCCCAATTAATTCTGGATTTACACTTTGAAAGAATTGTTGCAAGGTATATAAATCTTCCCAAGAAAACATAGGATTTGCACTTGGATAAGGATGCGTGTGAATACTACAAAAATAATTCCCTCCTACCTGGATCGTAACTTTGTCTGAGGTAGTATTGTATCCTTCATACTTAGTATATATATCGTTTTCTTTTTTAAAGTAAAATCCATATTCTTTCGGCTGGTTTAATTTTCCCATTAAGTAAGGATAAACCTCAGGACTTTTTAGTTTTATCCCTGTTGTTGTTGATAAATGCTTATTTAAATCTGAACATGGGTCGGGTTGATCGCGATCCAACTCGGGCAATACAGGAGTAGTAATAACAGGCACTGTGCTTCCGCCGCCACCGCCTCCAGAGGTTTGAGGGTTTGTTACTGGGCCAGAGGTTTGAGGGCTTGTTGGGCCTCCTGCATTGGAGCCGCTTGTGCAAATGGTCTCTGAACGAACGCTAAGATATTGAGTGCCAGCCTGAGAAGTTAGGCAAACCTCTAGTGCTGGATGGCAAGAACCTGGGCCGCCGCCCCAGCTTTGACAGCAAGTTAGTGTCTCTACCGTTGTACATGGGCCTGTTAGCGCCTCTTTACCTGTAGTGGATGTTTGACTGTTGTAGACAATTCGTTTAATTTCTTTAGTGGCTTGAAGTTCTGAAGAACCGTGATCAGACGGCAATAATTTTGCAGTTAAGTTATACTTTATAATTATAGCTTCGGTATTATTTAATGAATCTGTCTGAACGACTAAATTTTCAAAACTATCTGGATTTGTAGTAGCACGAGTTATTAAAAAAGTGTATGAAGTCCCTCCATTGTTTTCAATAACTTTTGCAGGTTTATCAGCAATTGTAAAACCATATTCATTTTCCATCACAGTTCTACCTAAAGCTGCATCAGTGATACCTCTTTTGCTTTTAGGTAGTTTTGAAAATGAATTAACAAATTTTTTCTTTGTCATCAGTTCTTCAAAATTCATCTCATATAATTTGAGATTTAAGCGGTGTTCAGATTGGTGAACCGCCTCTTCTTGTAATTCGCAAGATACAAATACTATGCTAAAAAAGCATAATACAAGTAGCAATGAGATCTTAATTTTTTTCTTCATAAATGTTCCAGTGTTTCTAGTTAATAATCAATTTAGTTTGTCTGTTTTAAAATTCTGAGATTTCGGACTTACCTTTATCCAAGAAATGTTACCTCAGAATCTTTATTTCAACTTTGCTAAGGTGATACTCTTTTTTGAGGCAGGCAGTATAAAATTAGTTCTAAGTTAGAACGCCAAGGACTAAATATGAACCTATAGGAATAATTTAGAACTTATAGGAATAATCTTTAAAAAGTGAGCGGTAAAATATTCGTTTATAATAATTATTATTGCAGTATCCCTATAGCATATTTATCATTTTTAGAGTATACTCAAAGACAAGAAATTATGGAAGGGCCAATTTTGGAAGCAATTAGAACACACCGCCTATCGAAAAATTACACGCAAAATTATGTTGCTGCGCAGCTTGATGTTTCCCAAAGTTACTATGCAAAACTGGAATGTGGAAAGGCAGAGATGTCGCTGCGTCAGTTTATGTTCTTGATAGAATTTTTAGAAATAGACGCGAAGAGTTTGTTTAAAGGAAATTATAATTTATAGATTAAAAGTAACATTCCAAAAGCTGTTAAATTCAATCAAGATTACTACTTACCTCACGATGACATCGCAACTCTACCTACTGGCTATTGCCTAATGGCTTATCACTGCAAGAGATTACTTCGTGCCTCGCAATGACGCTCTAGTTAATGGCTAAAATCTAAATTCTCGCAATGACGTGCAGCTCAATTTTCAAATTGTAACCCCAATAGACTTTAAAAAAAAGCAGCTTCCTATAAAGAAAGCTGCTGATTATGTAGGGTTATGGCCTTCTAAGTATAATTTCTCTCGGATAGTTAAACCCAGCTTCGGAATTGTGCGTATTGTGTAAATCTAATTGCATAATTATGGCAGTGCTCATTTTTAACTCATGTGCAACTAAAACGTTATTGAGCGTTAATGGATTGACTAATTCAAAGTATGCACTTAGATGTTGTTTTTTGTGAATATCATAAAATCGGGTGAAAATTTTAAAATCTTCTAAGTATCCAATTCCCGTAAAAACGTACTGTGAATAGCCATAGTAATTTGCGTTTGTAATAGGATAATCTAAAGAGTTATGAAGTAAAACACCGTTTTTAATGTATTTATACTTTGCGATGATGTAATCAAAGTAATATCCGCCACGCGAGATCATACTTATTTTTTCAAATTTAATTTCCAATCTATTATTGCCACTTTCCCAAATCCATAGTCCAAGGTAAGGGGTATAATAATTGTTCGTGTCTTTAATATAGGTGCCTCTAGGTTGATCTGAATTTTGATCGTATGCTTGTAAAGATATAATAGGCGATTGAGCATTAGCGTATGTCAATATGAATAAACTAATTAAATGGGAAGTTATCTGTATTTTCAAAGGTTGGGCATATGATTGTTGACTTGACGAAATAGTTGTTAGAGCAGGTATAAAATCGTTTTTAAGTACTAATGCAATTCTTCATTTGCCAACGTGTCAATAATTTCCCATTGCGCTTTTTTTTGCATAGTTATAATTCCAAAGAAAGAAGTCGACCAGCCCTCTGATTTTGCGACATAAAATGAAACAAGACTTTTGTCTTTAGAGTAGTATGGCTTGGAGAAGGAATAAATTATACGTTGACCCTTTCTAATCAGTTCATTTTTTTCTTGAAAAAAATTTTTAGATTCGATCAAAGTGACCTGATTGAATTCATTAAAGTCCGACTTTTTCCATTTGCCAATGTTCTTGCTATCTTTTGTGTTAAGTATGATACTTGAATAGTGCGCTTTTAACGGACTAGCTATGTTGCTTATAGAATCCTTATTTAGTTTAGATTTTAAAGTATGAAGTAGAACCTCTGCTGTGATTTTGCCATTTAGCACCAATATGTTCTCCTGCTTTTCATAACTTTTAACATATTGCGTAATAGGAGCGTTTGTTTTGCATGAAAGTGAAACAAGGGATAAGAATATTAATATGTTTTTTTTCATAATTTATAATTTAACATGGGGTATTTCTCGTTCCAACTGGATTTATAATAACACCATTTGGATTCGTGGATGTTTGATTTAATAATTCAACATTTTCAAATCTAAAAATTATACGATCTTTATCAGATTGTGGCAGGGCATTATAAGGAATTGTTCCTTGTAAGCCATACCAGGCTACATCAGTAAAAACTTGACTTTGTGCGCCTGGTTGAACAGATGTTCCAGTTACGTATTCTTGTAACGCTGCTCCCATAATATTTACATATGACAAAGCTATCTGATTATGTTGGCTGAGGCCATTTGTCGAACTACCTGTCTGATTTTCCACATAGTAGTTCCATAATTCGGGAAATGTTTGAAGTGGGCCGCAATTATTTGTTTGTATGCAATCATCAATTAGACTCAGAAAATACGCGTGTATAATTTCATGTAGTTAAGTGCCTGCTATCGCAAGTTCTGTGCTTATTTGTGTTTCTTCAGGTCTAATCTTAATTGAATAATTATAAGCTATAGTATTTGAATTTGTATCAAGGGTCCAGTATGTAGAAGCTAAAGCATTGGGATTACTCGGGTTGGCACTAGAAAAATTAAGATGGAAAATTGAATTAACATCTCCAAATCTTCTTAAAATTGATGCTATGTCATTTTGTCTTAATTTCTTAAGTTTTGCGAGCACTGATTTGCCACAAGGATCTAGATCTATATCCGTAATGCTCTTGATTATAATGTTAGAATTAAGTAATTGTATCATTTGATTGATTGAATATGAGGAACTATTATTTTCCGTTAGATAATCTACAATGCTTTGTTGTTCTCTGGGGAGTAAATTACTCCAATATGATAATTGCTGGGCGTTAATATTGATAAAAAATTACTTAAAACTGGCGTAATTTCCAGGCACGATGTGCAGGGCACAAAAGTTGTGTTAATTACTGGAGTAGGATTACTTCCTGAATTACTCGAACCACCTCCTGTTTGTGATGACGTAGTAGTACTAGCAGTTCCGTATGACCCAAAACCTCCGCCACCTCCGCCTGCAGAAAGACAAGACATATCGACAGTTATTATTTGCATTTCGTATTCAAATCCCATTCCTACGCACCCATTGCCTAACTCGCCATTATTAAAAATAATATTGCCGCTTGAATTATAACATGCACTATACGAAAAAGTAAACGATGAAACACAAGATCCATTTACTGCTACTTTAGATCCATTTTCAATTTCAGAAATACTGGTTGGTTTAATATCTTCAATCGCGCCGCCGCTTGCCAAAATTTCCGTCTCCTGCTGTGTTAAATTATATTCAGCAATATAAGCAAAAAAGTCCCCGTTGTTTTTAGAAACTAAGATTAGATTTTCTTTTTTGGTCGAATCGGTATAATCAACAATATTAAATGTTATTGACTGCTCTGTGGGACTAATCGTTTCCACAATATTGGTTGTATCTATTAGCACACCAAAATCTTCATTATAAACAGCACGTTGAGCAACTGTGAATGGCAGTCTTTTGTTTATTACTCCCTTAATTTTATCGATAACTTTTTTGTTTGATTTAAGGTCCTTAAAACTAATTTTACTGACAACTAATTTTCTAGACTGTTGAGAGTTATAAAATGCACCGTCATAAAGATCTTTTTCGCAAGAGGAAAGAAATAGCGTTACAATGGAAATGATCGCAATTAAAAACTTGAAGTTGTTTTTCATAATTAAAGTTTGTTTATGGTTACTAATTTTTATTTTTAAATTCGGCAAGGAGGCGCAACCACTTGTAATTAAAAGTAATCTTGCCAAATTTCACCTTGATATTTACTTGTTTAGATTGTTTCCGTAATTTTATGCGTTCGCGCTATAAATAATTTCAGAGTCGAAAAGAAATGTTACCTCAGAATCTTTATTTCAACTTTGCTAAGGTGATACTCTTTTTTGAGGCAGGCAGTATAAAATTAGTTCTAAGTTAGAACGCCAAGGACTAAATATGAACCTATAGGAATAATTTAGAACTTATAGGAATAATCTTTAAAGAACGAACGGTAGAATATTCATTTATAATAATTATTATTGCATTATCCCTACAGCATTTTTATCATTTATAGAGTATACTCAAAAACAAACTGTTATGGAAGAGCCAATTTTGGAAGCAATCAGAATGCATCGATTATCGAAAAATTATACACAAGGTTATATTGCCTCACAATTAAATATGTCGCAAAGTTACTATGCCAAAATTGAATCAGGCAAAGCTGAAATTTCACTGCGGAAGTTCATGTTGCTTGTAGCGCTGCTGGAAATAGACGCAAAGAGTTTGTTTAAAAAGATAATTTATGAACGTCAATAGCTCAAATTCCAAATTCCAAAAGTAGGTGCGTCAGTTTTTAAATTTTCAATTCCAACCTACAAAAAAAAGCAGCTTCCTACAAAAGAAAGCTGCTGATTATTTAGATTATATTTTAATTAAAGTAAGCTCGCCAGTAGGTAATGAAAAATCAGGTTGCGGCGGTTCGCCTTCTCTTTGCGCAGCTGTGCGTATGTGAGAAATTTTTATCTTCATTACTTCTCTGCCAGCTTCATTCGTTCTTCTCAAAATTAAACTAGCATACCGCTTGGAAGAAGCATCCCTTATACTCGCCTTTAATCTTCTTTCGTTAACTGGACAAGAAGGGCATTTCCAGTATCGAAATTCGTTGTCAACAATTAGATTGCCATCAATATTATGAAGTGTTTGATCATTGTAAACCGTTGTAATTAGATTTAACGTGTTCACGCGTTCTACACCGCTTTGAACGTATTGGTATTCTCCAATAATTAAATCTTCATAATAACGTCCATTATATTGCTGAATCTTTTTTTCGAGTACGATTTTAAAAGACGTGGCACCACTGGTATAGACATAAGTACCAACAAATGGATTCAGGTAGTTGTGGATGTCTTTCATATAGTAGCCGTCTGGCTGGCCTAATCGAGATTCTGAAATATCAATAACGGGACTTTGCGCGTGGCTTGAGATGCAGAAACAGATTGCAAGGAAGTTAAGTATTTTCATTTCCGTGGCGTGTACGTTTTAACTACTAATTAATTTTAATCATTTCTATTTCGTTTAAAGGCAGAAATGTTGCTCTGCCGTTTAGTGTTGCTGGTCTCGGCTGTAATTTATACATCGTTCCTTTCTGTGGTTTAAAAGTGATTTTTTGCGGATTAGTACTGTTCGTTTTTATTATTTGAAATCGAACACCAACCAAGTTTATTTCGTCAACAATAGCGCCGTACAAATAATTCACATTGCCGTACTTATGTCCAGTTCCCCTGACGTTATCCATGTTTACCTCTGCCATATTGCTATAAATCAATCTATTACCCTCGATAAGTTTGTATTGTATTGAAACTTCATCCATATAATAATAATCGCTTTTCAATTCCCTTTGATATATTGCGCCATGAAATACCTGATTTCTTAACGCTATTTTAATTTCGAAGCTAGTTCCAGAACCATTATCATATTTCCAAGTACCAACATATTGTTGTCTTTCACTATTATTGTCTACAGCGTAATTGCCGTTGTTTGTGTGCGATAATATATGATTAGAATCGCTTAATAGTGTAGTTGTGAGCACTGGTAATTGTGAAAATACTTTAGCAGACAATAAGATTGCGGACAATATAAATATTTTTTTCATGTTTTTTAGCAGTTTGTTGTGTTAACTAATGTATGCGAAGCGTTTAATTGTTGTTTTTGCCAAACATTAGAGTCTTGTAAAGATATAATAGGCGATTGAGCATTAGCGTATGTCAATATGAATAGGGTAAGTAGAAATGCTGTTATTTGTTTTTTCATAGGAGTTAGTGTTTAACGTACTCTAAATATGGGCTATTTTATCAAATATGGGTTTTATTCTTACAAAAGAGTCATAAAGTCGTAATGTCATAAAGTCTTAATGTCCGTAATGCGACGGCGGTGTCGGAAATATTGCAATGTTCAATCTGTTTTTAAAAAAAAGCAGCTTTCTTTCATGGAAGCTGCTCATTATTTAGTATTATGGTCTTGTAATGATCATTGTTCTCGGATAGTTAATCTTAGCTAGATGCGCTCTGAATGGACGTTATGATATTTGTATCCTTATCATAGTTGATTATTATAAATAGGTCCGTTGGGGTATTGTTATCCATTACTACCTCGATACGAATAAATCCTATATTATTCTGAACGGCTTTTGCTTGAAAAGAGTAAGGATATAAAAAATTTAGTACGGAAATATTTGCACCTACTTTGAAGCTAGTATTATGCAAATAAAATCGATCATCCTTAAAATGAAACGCAATCAATTTATCATTATCAAAATAGAAGGCGTTGTTCCCGTATTTGTATTCAGTCCACTGTTCGTTGCTCAGCTCATTAAAATAGGGCGCAACTGAATAAGGACGACCAAACACCTTTTGAAGAGACGCAGTTGACTGGTCATAAGAGTAACCATTGATTTTCAAATCTGAAATTCTTATTTTGTCAAAGGTTTGACTGAATGCGTTGGCGCTTAGCATGATAAGCACTAATAGTTGTTTTTTCATTTTGTTATCTTTTTTTTGCTCTTATGTTATCTGTCCTTTATAGATTCTCTTCGTTCGTGCAAGTGTTATTGCTTGATCAAATATCCACTTGTTGGTAAAATGAAACTCTGGTCAACAGGATTGTTGCCATTAACATTCCAGTTTTCTTTATTCCATAATTTAAATTCTGCTTCTGATGAAGTTAACTGTCCGTTAGGTAAGGTTAAAGGCTGAACTAATTTTATTGATGCATAACAGCTCTTATTTTTGGTTTTGTCAAAAAATTGAATCGTTAGTTTATTATATGGCTTCGCTAGATGGCCTATTAACGGCGCATAATTATTGAAAGTAGAAATGTCATTCGGGTTAAAAGTGGTGTTGAATGTGAGCGTATTTACAAGGACAGCAGTACCTTGCGTAAATTTATAACCACCCATGATAATGTCTTCATAATATGGGTTTGTACCACTCGAATTATACATCTCTACTTTAGTTAGTTTAATAATTAATTCATTGGTTCCATCTGTCCATTTCCAAGTGCCCACAAAAGGCGTTAATTTGTTATCAAAATCCTTGACATACGAACCATGTGGAATATCATAATGATTATCTCTTGTTAACGAGATGGTTTGGGCTTTACAATTGATGAAAGTAAGACCACAAATTAGTATAATTATTATGTTTTTCATATTTATAAACATGTCGTTTTGTTGAAATACCGTTCATATTCTGTGTAATCTTCTACTGCAGTGTACTGTCATAGCCGCCATAAATAAGGCTTTTCTTTTGCATTTACTGCTTAATTAATGTGTATTCACCTTCAGGCAAGGCAAAACTAATAATCGGCTCAGGTTCATTATATTTATAGGCCACTGTGCCTAAAGGCATTATAGTTGCTTTAATTTGTACTTGCCCGTTTACTACCTCCCTTTTAATTATTAATTTTCTGTAAAAAGTACATTGAATATCTTTTATAGAAATAAACAATCTTTTTTCACCTGGTGCGCAAGTAGCGCACGGTGGGTGAGAATTATTTAGTAAGTATGAATTTCCACTGATGTAATATCTACTGGAAAAAGTGTTAGCAGGAAAGCTTTCGGGTAAGGTATTGGCGACTGTTACACCGTTAACTTTATATTCATAGCCACCGTAAATGATATCTTCTGAATAACCACCATTAAATTCATTAATGCGCTTTAGTAAAACAATTTTTAAACTGGTACTTCCATTGGTATATAAAAAAGTACCTGTAAATGGATCTAAAAAATTACTAATGTCTTTAAAATAAGCGCCTTCAGGATAATGCCTATATGCTCCTTTGGTTTCTAAATTTATTGTCTGTGCTTTACAGTTTACGAATAATAATACTAATGCTACTTTTAGTAAATTTTTCATGAGTATTGGTTTTTAATTACACGGTGTTTTAGTTACTGAATTTAAGACATGCAATGCTGGCGATAATACTACAATATGACATGCAAATACAACATGGGCTATTTTATCAAATATAGGGTTTTATTCTTACAAAAACACAGTCAGAAATTCCAATTGCTGAAAATTCCAAATTCCAAAAGCAGGTGCGTCAGTTTTTAAACCAAATCGAATCCAAAACTAAAGGCTACAAGCTAACAGAAGCCAAGAAGCAATCTGCAACATGATCGTTAACCATGCCTGTGGCTTGCATGTGCGCATAAACCACGGTTGAGCCCACAAATTTGAATCCGCGTTTTTTTAAATCTTTACTTAACGCATCAGAAAGTGGTGTGGTCGCAGGAACGTCTTTTAAGGTTTGGGGATGGTTGATAAGTGGTTTGCCGCCCGTGAAGTTCCAAATGTATTTTGAAAACGAACCGAATTCTTTTTGGACTTCCATAAAGGCTGTTGCATTTGAAACCGCGGCGCGGATCTTAGCTTGGTTGCGCACGATACCCGCGTTTTCCATTAAGGCTAAAATCTTGTTTTCATCATAGCGGGCAACAGTTTTGTAGTCGAAGTGATCGAAAGCTTCGCGAAAGTTTTCGCGTTTTCGGAGGATTGTAATCCAGCTCAAACCCGCCTGAAAGGTTTCTAAAATCAGGAATTCAAATAGTTTGTGATCGTCATACACGGGTTTTCCCCATTCTTCATCATGATATTTCATGTAGAGTGGGTCAGCTCCGCACCAAGCACATCTATTCTTGTCCATCTTTTTTAAGGTATTTGTCAATTGCCGCGTGGCCAACGTAGATCAACGGTGTTAATCCCACTGCGATTGCTAATTTAACTAAATATCCGGTAAAAGCTGAAGCAATATACATTTCAGTCGACATTTTTCCAGTCATCCAGAATGCGATACCCAGCACAATAAAACTGTCAAAAAGCTGCGAAATAACGGTAGATCCTGTTGTGCGAAGCCACAGCATCTTATTTCCTGTGCGGCGCTTAAACCAATGGAAAAGCGTCACGTCGATAAGTTGTGATACTAAAAATGCGGTGATGCTTCCGATAATAATCCACAAACTTTGGCCAAATACTGCCGTAAAGGCGTCATCCGTTACGCCGCTTGCCGCTTTTGAGGCCGGAATGCTGATTGCCACATAAAGCACAAAAAAGCAATAGGCTACGAGCGCTGCGGTAATCCAAGATAATTTTTTAACCCCTTTTTCGCCGAAATATTCGTTGATCAAATCGGTGGTTAAAAACACGACTGGCCAAGGCAAAATGCCAACGCTCATCAGGTAAGGCCCAACGTCAATTAGCTTGCCGCCAATGAGTTCCGCGACAACGGCATTGGTAATGAAAATACCCGCTAATATTAAATATACCGTTCCTTTTCGTGTTTGGGTCATAACAAAAATTTGGTAAATATAGATAAATCACAAAACTTCAGACATTCCACAAATCATAAAAAGCGGCTAGCAGTTAGCGGTTCACAATAGCTTGCACTATCGACGCAGGACATTACGACATTAAGACGTTAACACATTATGACGTTAGGACATTGCGACTTTATGACGTTAGGACATTACGACGTTAAGACATTACGACTTTATGACTTTATGGCAATAAAATCCTGCACAAAAAAACCCGCTCTTTCGAAGCGGGTTTTAAATAAAATTTAGCTTGTGGATTAACCCAATGCTACACGTTTGAAGCCAGTAACAGTTAAACCAGCATCAACAGATTGCACATAAGCAGAAACGCTCATTGATCCGTCTTTGATGTAGTCTTGGTTCACCAATGTATTGTCTTTGAAGAAACGTTGCATTTTACCTTTAGAAATGTTTTCCAACATAGCTTCTGGTTTGCCTTCTTGGCGCAACAAATCTTTAGCAATTTCGATTTCTTTTGCAATTGTGTCTGCGTCAACACCGTGCTCATCAAGAGCAATTGGGTTCATTGCAGCGGCTTGCATTGCTACGTTTCTAGCAGCTTCGTCACCGCCAGCAACGTTTGCAGATAGCGCAACGATAGTAGCAATTTTATTTCCAGCGTGGATATAATGTCCGATGAAAGCACCTTTCAATTTTTCGAAAGAAGCGATTTCTATTTTCTCACCAATTACGCCTGTTTGCTCGATAAGTTTATCAGCAACAGTCATTCCGTTGAAATCTGCAGCCAAGAAATCTTCTTTAGTTTCGAAGTTGATTGCAAGGTTAGCCAAGTCGTTAGCTAGTTTCACGAAAGCTTCATTTTTTCCAACGAAGTCAGTTTCACAGTTTAGTGTGATTACAACTCCTTCAGTTTTTTCAGCATTCACAACAGCGATTGCAGCACCTTCAGTCGATTCACGGTCTGAACGGTTAGCAGCAACTTTTTGTCCTTTTTTACGAAGGTTTTCGATTGCTAAATCGAAATCTCCGTCAGCTTCAACAAGCGCTTTTTTGCAATCCATCATTCCAGCTCCGGTGATGGTTCTTAATTTATTTACATCTGCAGCAGTAATTGTTGCCATAATTGTATGTGTTTTATTTAGTTTGTAAAAAAAGAAATTCCAATTTTGAAATTCCAAATTCCAATTAATCAAGAAGCGTGCTTCTGGTTGGAACTTGGAATTTCTCTATTGAAATTTTTATTTAATTTATTCTTCTGTACTTGCAGGTGTCTCAACAGCAGGAGCAGCTTCAGCTTCAACAACAGGCGCAGCTTCAACAGCTACTTCTGCAGTCGCAACTTCAGCTCCAGCAGCCATTTCTTCAACAGTTGCATCAGAATTACGATTCTGAAGACCATCAATAACAGCAGCAGTAACTAGAGATAAAATTTTGTCGATTGATTTAGAAGCATCATCATTGGATGGGATTACGTAATCAACCTCACGAGGGTCTGAGTTCGTATCAACCATTGCAAAAACTGGAATGTTTAATTTTTGAGCTTCTTTTATTGCGATATGTTCAGCCTTGATATCCACTACAAATAATGCAGCAGGAAGTCTAGACATGTCGGCGATTGAGCCTAAGTTTTTCTCTAATTTTTGACGCAAACGATCTACTTGTAGACGTTCTTTTTTAGATAAAGTCATGAAAGTACCGTCTTTCTTCATTTTATCGATAGAAGCCATTTTCTTAACAGCTTTACGAATTGTAACGAAGTTTGTCAACATACCACCAGGCCATCTTTCAGTGATGTACGGCATGTTTGCAGCAGCAGCTTTCTCAGCTACGATATCTTTTGCTTGTTTTTTTGTAGCTACAAAAAGGATTTTTCTTCCTGAAGCAGCAATTTTTTTCATTGCTTCACTTGCTTCTTCGATTTTTGCAGCTGTTTTATATAGATTGATAATGTGAATGCCATTACGCTCCATATAAATGTAAGGAGCCATGTTTGGATCCCATTTTCTGGTCATGTGGCCGAAGTGTACTCCAGCGTCCAGTAATTCTTTTACATCTACTTTGTTTGCCATTTTAAATTTTTAGTTTACGTTCTGTTGATTAGCAATGTTCCCTTTAGCTGTCTGCTTTCGCTATTCGCTTTTTTGTCAAGGCTTCATTTAGATGCTAAACCGTTTCCCGAAGGAAGCAACAATAACTTTTTAATAATAATTTTTTGTGTAAAATTTTGAAAATTGAATCTGGAAATAAATGCCAAAAATCAAATTCCAATTTTCCAATTCCAAACGTAATATTAACGTTTAGAGAATTGGAATCTCTTACGTGCTTTCTTCTGTCCAAATTTCTTACGCTCAACCATTCTCGGGTCACGTGTAAGCAATCCTTCTGGCTTCAAGATTGCACGGTTTTCAGCGTCAACTTCGCACATTACTCTCGCAAGAGCCATACGTACTGCTTCAGCTTGTCCTGTGCTTCCTCCGCCATAAACGTTTACTTTAACATCAAAGTTTGCTGCGTTATCTGTCATAGATAGCGGCTGCAATACTTTATACTGTAAGGTAGCAGTTGGAAAGTAAGTTGCGAATTCTTTTTTGTTTACGGTAATTTTACCTGAACCTTCTGTAACATAAACTCTTGCAACAGCGGTTTTTCTTCGTCCGATTTTGTGGATTGTAGCCATTACTTAAGATCGTTTAGGTTAACAGTTTTTGGTTTTTGAGCGTCATACTTGTGCTCAGCACCTGTATTTACTTTCAAGTTTCTGAAAAGTTCTGCACCCAATTTGTTTTTAGGCAACATTCCCTTTACAGCTTTTTCCACTAGAATCGAAGGATTCTTCGATTGCAATACTTTAGCGGTTAAAGTTCTTTGTCCTCCTGGGTAACCGGTGTGACGCATGTAAATTTTGTCGTCCATTTTGTTCCCCGTAAGGTTAATTTTCTCTGCGTTGATAACAATCACGTTATCGCCGCAATCAACGTGTGGTGTATAACTTGGTTTGTACTTACCTCTAAGGATCATAGCGACCTTTGATGCAAGACGTCCTAAGTTATGACCTTCAGCATCTACAACAATCCACTCTTTCGTGACAGTGGCTTTGTTAGCTGAAATTGTCTTGTAGCTTAATGTGTTCACAATAATTTATTTTAATTAAACATTCCATCCCCAATAAAGGGGTTGCAAAAGTACAATTATTTTTTTCAAATACAAATGGCTGTAAAATATTATTTTAGGTAATTTTCAACGCTCTTTTTTTAAATTTTCCCGCTATAAAAAATTAGCCGCTGGCTGCATATTTCAATTTCAACTGAATTTCTTTTTGAAACCGCTATTTTTCCTTCAAATTATATTTTACATTTGACCTTTATAGTTCTTGTCTCAATAATGAGAAAATCCCACGTTATGAAAGAAAAAGCGACCCTAAAACAAATTGCAGCAGAACTCAATGTTTCGGTTTCAACAGTGTCAAAAGCCTTAAACGGAAGCCCAGAAATTAGCGAACCCACGCGCGTTCGCATCAAGGAATATGCAAAACTCCGAAACTATAAACCCAACATGATTGGCCTAAACCTGAAAAACAGGAAGACCAAAACCATCGGAGTAATCGTGCCAAATATCCTGAACCCGTTTTTCGCAAAGGTGTTCAGCGGTATCGAAAAGGCGGCCGAAGCGAAGGGCTATAACATCATAACGTGCATTTCAAACGAATCGCTCGAGAAGGAAGTCCACGTGATCGAGGTGCTCAATAACGGAACAATAGATGGCTTTATTTTGTCGATTTCTGCCGAAGCACAACAATTAAAGGAATACGGCCACATCAAATCTTTGTTGCAAGAGGGCACGCCTTTAGTGCTCTTTGATCGTGTTGCCGACGAAATTCTTTGCGATAAAGTCGTAGTCGACGATTTCGAATCGGCTGTAAACGCTACCAAACATTTGCTTGGCCTGAACCGAAAGAAAATCGCCGTTTTTTCATCCATTAAGGGCTTAAGTGTTGGCCAACTCCGGATCGCTGGTTTCCACAAGGCGTTAGAGGATCGCGGTTTGGATGTCGATCAAAATTTGGTTGTTGCCTGCAATGACGAACTGGAATTTAATGAAAAAGCCGAAGCGCTTTTCAAAGCACATAAAATAGATGCGGTTTTTGCGGTCGATGAACATGCGTCAGTTTTCGCCATGAAAGCGGGCCTGCAAAATGGTTATAAAATTCCAGATGATTTGTGCGTAATCGGTTTTGCGGACGGAATTTGGTCACGCCGACTGACACCTAGTCTATCAACCGTAAGCCAACACGGACCGGAAATTGGCGCAGCAGCAGCAAAATTGTTAATCGACCGACTCGAAAATCCAGAAAAAGAAGGTTTTGAAACTATTGTGGTGGAAACCGAATTGCGCCGACGAGATTCTACGAATGTTGGCTGTTAGCTTTTAGCTGTTAGCTTTTAGCTATTAGCCTTTAGCTTTTAGCCTTGGGACTTTACGACATTATGACATTACGACATTATGACTTTACGACTATTTGGACATTCGAATGTAAGACGTCATGACGTTCCGACTTCCAAAGCCCTAGCCCTGATGGAAGCGGCATCCTTTTTTTGCCATTCGAAA
Organism: Lepidurus packardi; assembly: GCA_023053545.1. Lineage (NCBI taxonomy): Eukaryota > Metazoa > Arthropoda > Branchiopoda > Notostraca > Triopsidae > Lepidurus > Lepidurus packardi. The sequence goes on from JAKZAN010000063.1 coordinate 134,805, forward strand.
GCTGATTTTAATTGAAATTTCGATGCAAAAAAAGATAGAGCGGACAGCAGGAATAGCTTCAAAAAATTAATGTGCTTCGAGCCAATTCAGACCTGTTCCCATTTCGACTTCCAGCGGCACGTCTAATATAAAGGCGTTTTCCATTTCGTGTTTAATCATCGGTTTGATGGCGTCGAGCTCCGACAAATGAACGTCGAACACGAGCTCATCATGCACTTGCAACAGCATTTTGCTCTTCCAGTTTTCACCAGTCAGTCTTTTGTGAATGTTGATCATCGCGATTTTAATCACATCGGCAGCGCTGCCCTGAATTGGTGCGTTCACGGCATTGCGTTCGGCCGCACCGCGAACCACAACATTTTGAGAATTAATGTCTTTTAGGTAACGGCGTCTGCCCGAAATGGTTTGGGCATAACCCAGTTCGCGCGCGCTTTGAATTTGCTCGTTGATGTAGGCTTTCAAACGCGGGTATGTTTCGTAATAAGCGTCGATCAGATCTTTGGATTCGCTTCTGGAAAGAGAGGTTTGATTGCTCAATCCAAACGCCGAAACGCCGTATACAATCCCGAAATTAACGGTTTTGGCGTGGCTTCTTTGCTCGCGCGTGACTTCCTCCAGCGGAATATTGAACACTTTTGCAGCAGTCGCTTTGTGAATGTCTTCGCCCTTTTTGAACGATTCGATCATGTTTTGCTCCTGACTCAACGCAGCAATAATGCGCAATTCAATTTGGGAATAATCGGCGGAAAGCAGCGTATATTCTTCATTTCTCGGAATAAACGCCTTTCGGATCAAACGGCCGCGCTCAGTTCGAATTGGAATATTTTGCAAGTTCGGATTGTTCGAGCTCAAGCGACCTGTTGCCGCAACTGCTTGCATATAATCGGTGTGAACGCGTCCGGTTTGCTGGCATACTTGCAGCGGTAAGGCCTCGACATACGTGTTTTGCAGTTTTACGAGTTGGCGCCAATCGAGAATATTTTGCACAAACGGACTTGAAAGCGCGAGGTAGGACAAGATTTCTTCCCCCGTTGCGTATTGTCCAGTTTTGGTTTTCTTTTGTTTTGCACCACCAATTTTGAGTTTGTCGAACAAAATTTCGCCAAGCTGTTTTGGTGAAGCTAGGTTGAATTTTTCGCCTGCGGCTTCATAAATTCCAGCTTCGAGCGCGATAATGTCGTCGCTTAATTGCTTTGATAATGATTTAAGAAAATCGACGTCCAAATTAATCCCTTCCATTTCCATGTCGGCAAGAACGCCAACCAGCGGCATCTCAATGTCGTCGAACAGTTTTCGGGTGTTGGCTTTGTCCAATTCTGGCGTGAATACCTCGCGCAGCTGGAATGTAACATCTGCATCTTCTGCGGCGTACTCTTTGACTTCTTCCAACGGCACATCGCGCATCGATTTTTGACCTTTTCCTTTTTTGCCAATGAGCGATTCTATTGGTTTTGGGGAATAATTCAGGTAGGTTTCAGACAAAACTTCCATCGAGTGGCGCATGTCTGGGTTAATCAAGTAATGCGCCAACATCGTGTCGAACAATTTGCCGCGGACTTCAACGCCATATTTTGATAGGATCTTAATGTCGTATTTCAGGTTTTGGCCGATTTTCTCGATTTCTTCCGCTTCGAAAAAAGCCCTGAAACTTTCCAATAATGCTTTGGTATTTTCGAAATCTTGGGGCATTGGCACATAGAAACCTTTTCCTTTTTCCCAAGAAAATGAAATACCAACCAATTCTGCCGTTTGCACATCAAGACCGGTAGTTTCCGTGTCCCAACTCACAGCAGGTTGCTTCATGATGTTTTGCATCAGGAGTCGAATCGCCATTTCACCTTGAATCGTTTGGTAGAAATGTTCCGTGTTCTCAAGGTTGTTGTAGCTTCCGGCATTAATATGTTCAGCAGTTTGGCCGTCGCCAGTTGCGAATAAGTCAAATTGGTCGCTTTGCACGATGGTTTTTGTAGGCGCTAAAGCTTGGGTTTCGATGTTTGTGTAATCTGTATTTCCAGAATAAAATAAGCTATTAAACTGCTCTGCCATGCGGCGAAACTCCAATTCCTGGAATAGCGCTTCTACTTTTGGGGCATCAGGTTTCGTAAGTTCGTAATCGGTTTCATTGAAAACCACGTCGCAATCGCATATAATCGTAGCAAGTTGCTTCGAAAGCAGACCCAATTCTTTCGCGTTTTCGATGTTTTCTTTCATTTTGCCTTTCAGTTGGTGCGTATTGGCCAGCAAGTTTTCCATCGAGCCGTATTCTTTCAGGAATTTTTTGGCCGTTACTTCGCCAACACCAGGCAATCCCGGAATGTTATCGACCGCATCGCCCATCATGCCCAAAAAGTCGATTACTTGCTCAGGTTTTTCAATTTCAAATTTAGCCAACACTTCTGGTACCCCCCAAATTTCGATGCCATTGCCCATTCGCGCTGGCTTGTACATGAAAATATTATCGGACACCAATTGCGCAAAGTCTTTATCTGGCGTTACCATAAAAACTTGGTAGTTTTCTTTCTCAGCCTGCTTGGCGATTGTTCCGATTAGGTCATCTGCTTCGCATCCAGCCAATTCAATAATGGGAATGTGCATTGCTTTTAGCAGTTGCTGTATATAAGGAACTGCAATTTTGATGGCTTCAGGCGTTTCGCTGCGGTGTGCTTTATATTGTGGAAACAGCTCAGTTCGAACTGCACTCCCTTCTTTGTCAAAGGCAACAGCCAAATGATCTGGTTTTTCGCGCTTAATTACATCCAACAACGAGTTCATAAAACCCATGACAGCAGATGTATCCATGCCTTTTGAGTTGATTCGAGGGTTTTTTATAAAAGCATAATAACCACGAAATATTAAGGCATAGGCGTCCAGTAGGAACAAACGTTTTTGAGCTGACATAGGAAAAAATTTAGCGGTAAAAATAAGTAATCTACTTTAAAGCGGCGGTAAAAGTTGGTTTGGATTTTAGTTGAATCAACAAAAGTTAAATTATTTAGAATCAATTTACCATTGCATTCTGTTTCTCCGTTTATTTGTGCAAATTTTCATTTATGCTTCGTTGGTTGATCCCTATTGTCATTTTTATACTTATTGAGCTTTACGCTTTTCAGGCAGTTCGCACTTTGTTCCGCTCCAAGTGGGTTGCAATTGGATATGCTGCGGTTACTTTTCTTGTACTGGTTTATGTTATTTATCACTTTTCGCACTTTGACAGAAAGGTTGGCCAGACGCAGGAGTCATTAACCACGATGGGCGTTGTGTTGGTAACTTTAGTGCCAAAATTAATTTTGCTTATTGTGCTTCTTGCAGAGGATATCTATCGTGTTCCTGCGGCTGCGATTCATTATGCAAAACATAGAGGAGAAGCAGTAGACCATTTTCCGGCACGCAGAAAATTCGTGAGTCAGGTTGCTTTGGGTTTGGCCGCAGTTCCGTTTTTTTCGCTGTTGTATGGTATATTTATTGGTAAATATGATTTTCGGGTAATCAAGCAAACTTTATTTTTTGACGATTTGCCAGAGGCTTTTGATGGTTTTTCGATTACACATATTTCAGACGTCCACAGCGGTAGTTTCGACAATCCTGAAAAAATAAACTACGCGATAGAACTAATCAACCAGCAACCAACAGATATGGTTTTGTTTACGGGCGACATCGTGAACACGCACGCCACGGAAATGCATCCATGGATTGAAACATTTAAGGGCATTCAAACACCAGCATTTGGCAAATATTCTGTGTTGGGAAATCATGACTACGGCGAATACGTAACTTGGGATACGCAACGCGAAAAACAAGCTAATTTTGAAGCTATAAAAGACTTGCACCGCCAAATCGATTTTAAGTTGCTGTTAAACGAGCATGTAAAAATCAAAAAAGACCATCAGGAAATTGCATTGGTTGGCGTTGAAAACTGGGGGCACAATTTTAAAAAAGCAGGCGATTTGGCAAAAGCATCATCTGGTTTGAAACAAGAAGATTTTAAGATACTCATGAGCCACGATCCATCGCACTGGGAAATGGAAGTGAAGAATAATCCAAAAAATTTCCACCTAACTTTGGCTGGACATACACATGGTTTTCAATTTGGGATTGAAATTCCGGGTATAATTAAATGGAGTCCAGTGCAGTATGTATACAAGCAATGGGCGGGTCTGTACGAAAATTTAGGGCGGTATGTTTATGTAAACCGCGGATTGGGTTTTCACGCGTATCCAGGTCGAGTGGGTATTTGGCCAGAAATAACCGTCATTGAACTAAAAAGAAGAGGTAATGTAGCATAATTAGTTAAAAATGTTACATTTGTAGTACTATTTATTGTTTTGACTAAACGACAATTTAAAATTACATCACAATGTCAAAATTTGGAGAACTTATAAACGCGCCGATTCCTGTATTAATTGATTTCTACACAGAGTGGAATGAGCAATCGGTTTCAATGCATCCGGTAATCAGAGATGTTGCTGCGGCGTTAGGAGACAAAGCCAAAGTAATTAAAATTGATGTGGACAAGAATCAGGAACTTGCTGATGCGCTTCGCGTTAAAGGCCTTCCTACATTAATGATCTACAAAGGAGGTCAGATGATTTGGCGGCAATCCGGAGAGCTAGATGCCAATACAATTATTGCATTGGTACAAGAGCAAGTTTAATCTATTGCGTTAAATTTATAATTATTTTCTGCCAAAAACGCCAAAACCTTCGGAAGGACATATTGGAGGTTTTTGAACGCTTTGATGCTATCGTGAAACACGATAATGCTACCTGATTCTACATTATCAATTACATTTTTCAAGCAGTCTTTAGGGGTAATTTCTTGATCAAAATCTGCCGAAAGAACATCATACATGATTATTTTATAACCCATTTTATGCAACATTTTATATTGCGATGGCGTTAATTTGCCGTAAGGGGGACGGAATAATTTTCTGCTGTTTTTGATGCCAAGCGCTTCTTCACAGCGCAACGTATTTTCTATGTAGAAAGCACTATTGTTTTTCCATCCATTGCAATGGTTATAGGTATGATTTCCAATAGAATGCCCTTTGCTGTAAACCACATCCATTATTGCGCTGTATTGGACGGCATTTCGACCGATACAAAAAAAAGTTGCTTTTGCGTCGTATTTCGAAAGCTCACTCAAAACCCATTCTGTAATTTCAGGGGTTGGGCCATCATCAAAAGTCAGGTAAACGCACTTTTGCACACTTGGAATACTCCACACCAATTGGGGGAGTAGTTTCTTAATAAGCGGCTTCGTTTTGATCCAATACGGTTTCATCCTAAAAAAAAGAATGCCGAGGTTAATCGGCATCCATATTTATTCGTTATCGCGTCCGAAACGCTTAAATTTTCCGTTGTATTGGTTGAATACAACTTTGTGTTTGTTGTAGAATTCTAAATCTTGCTCCTCTTTCATAACCTGCAACAAGCTTCTGTAGCGTTCAATATCCGTTATAATTTCGGTTGAAAGGCTATTTTGACTCGAAGGATTTAGCGAAGTATAGAAATTTAAGCTCTCGTGGTATTTCGCAATTAACTTGTCGAGAATGGCGCGGGCCTTTGCGCGCTCGCCAACTTTATAGTATCCGTTTGCAAAAGGCTCAACCATTGTATAGTATCCAAAAATGTCAATTGGCATTTTGTCCATTGCCAAATCAATCACCTTTTTGGCCTTGTCGATTTTATTTTCGGCAATAAGCACTTCTGCTAGTCTGGCTATGTTTGTTCTATACGAAATGCTGTTTTTGCGTGTTTCTGGATCGTGATACATTTTTGGATTTCCGCTATTTCCCCAATCCCATGACATAATATTGGCATACATTTTCTCACTATCAATTTGGCCCATATCCAGCGGGCTTGCAGATTTTGCAACGGGTGTTTTTATAGGAACTAATTTATACACCAAACCATCCAGCTGAAGATAGTCTTTCATCCAGAGGTAGTCATCATCTCCAAAACTGCCACCTGTAAAGTAGATTGGGCGTTTCCAATTATTGTTTAGCAGTACATCAAACATCATTAATCGGTTCTTGTATAATGTGCCGCCTTTAATATCGATGTCTATATATGGCACAATGCTGTCAAAATATTTACTTGCTACGGCCTTGTTTTTGATGATTTCCTCTTTATTAACCGTCAGGCGGATTTTATTTGATGGAAAATAGTGAATCTTATTGCCATTGGGCATGTCAACCATAGTGCGTTCGTCATCACTTTTGATGAAATCCATAAAATCTTTCAGTTCAATGCGTGCCTTTGTTTTTGGATTATAAGCAACAACATCAAGTTTGTCGCCCACATAATCGGCGTGCGCAAACGAAATCGGCAGCCCTTCTGCTTTGTATGTTTTAAATTTCATTTGGTCGATATACCAATCGGTCATAAACAAACTGGTATTTACGATTTTAATATCGGTGCGCACGTTTTCGATTTCTTGCGCATACCACAATGGGAACGTATCGTTGTCGCCAATGGTATATAAGATTGCGTTAGGTTCGCATGAATTCAGATACGCTTTCGCCATTGCAATAGCGGTAAATTTCCCGGAACGATCATGGTCATCCCAGTTTTCTGTTGCCATTAAAATAGGCGCGGCTAATAGACAGGTTGCAATAACAACAGGCGCCGCTAATTTTGGTTGGATGTATTTTTTGATTGCATCAAAAATTGCATAAACACCAATGCCAATCCACAGTGCAAATACATAGAACGAACCTACCAGCGCATAATCGCGTTCGCGCGGTTCGAAAGGACGTTCATTCAGGTAGATTTTCAAAGCAAGCCCCGTAAATAGAAAGAGAATCAACAATACGTAGAAACTTTTTTGATCTTTTTTAGCGTGGTATATAAGCCCGATTATACCCAATATAAAAGGCAGTAAGTAGTACGTATTGCGACCTTTGTTTTCGGCCATATCAGATGATATTTGGTCTTGATTGCCCAAGTGCATTTCATCAATAAAAGAAATTCCGCTGAGCCAATTTCCGTTTAAATTGTCATATTTTCCCTGAACATCGTTTTGTTTACCGGCAAAATTCCATAATAAATAGCGCCAGTACATATAGCCGAATTGATATTCCACCATAAAATTTATGTTGTCGAACGCAGAGGGTTTGTCAATAATTAGATAATCTCCATACTGCTTCAAAAATTCGATGTAACCTTCATTATCGATTTTTTGCTGCGCATAAGCCATCCGGAATTCACTCACTGTTTTTTCGACTTCGCCTTTAAGTTGGGCAACCGCGCCTGCCAGTTCTTCTTCTGAGATTTGTTCGATGTCTATTCCGTATTTACCCAATTCGTCTTCATATGGATAGTTCGGATTTACTCTAAAATCAAGCACATGTGTGAAGGACATATAATTTTCAGCATGATCCGTGCTCCACATTCTCGGTAAAATTGTTTTGTGTTTTGAATCGCTATTTTGTTCGGCGTTTTTATAATTGTTTGTGATAATATATTTGCCGCTTTTATAGTCTCTTTCATAATTTGGCTTTTTGTCCTTATAAGGTTCTTCTGCATCCAATCCTGCAAACATATCGGAATATTGTGGCCCGTAGAACAGCGGATTGTCGCCATATTGTTCACGGTTATAATATGCCAAAACTTCGGCAGCATCCGACGGTTTGTTTTCGTTGATGACCACATTAGCGTTCGCGCGAATTGGCAGCATTAGCCAAGTTGAAAATCCGATAAAAATAAATAAGACGCAAAGCAATAAGGTATTAAATTGAGGCAGATTCTTTTCAGTAGTATATCGCAGGCCAAAGTAGAAAATGGCAATAAGCAACAGAACTACAAAAATAGTCCCAGAATCGAAAGGCAGTCCGAGGCTATTTACCATGAACACTTCGGTTTTCCCGAAGAAAGCCATCGTTAGAGGCAGTAGCATTTTAAAGATGAATAATAGAACTGCCACCACAACCACATTTGCAATTAGGAATCCTTTAAGTGTTACGTTTTGGTAGTTTTTAAAGTAATATAAAAATCCGATTGCGGGAATGGTTAGCAAGGCCATAAAATGCACCCCAAAAGAAAGCCCCACAACTAACGAAATGATAAGCAACCAACGATTTCCGCGCGGCTTGTTCATGTCTTGCTCCCATCTGAGGCCGAGCCAGAATAACAAAGCAATAAGCAAAGATGCCATAGCATATACTTCCGCTTCAACTGCATTGAACCAAAAACTATCTGAAAAGGCATAAGCCAATGCACCAACAAAACTGCTGCCCAATACAACAATGTCGTTGTATTTGTCTTGCTCTTGGAAACGCGAGATTATTGTTCTCAATATTATGGTTGAAGACCAAAACATAAATAAAATTGTAAAAGCACTCGAAAATACTGAAAGCATATTCACGGCTAGCGCAACTTTTGTTACGTCAGTAGCAAACATTGCGAAAAAAGCACCCAGCATCTGGAAAAGTGGTGCGCCTGGCGGGTGACCAACTTCTAATTTGGCTGCAGTTGCAATATATTCGCCACAATCCCAGAAACTCACCGTTGGTTCAACCGTGAGGGAATAGACAACCAATGCAATTGTAAATGCAAGCCAGCCTGTGATTGTGTTCCATTTCTTATAATTAAATGCCGCCATAAATCTTAATATCTTTATAAAATTTCAGTTACAAAGAAAAAGCTTTTTTTGCTTAAAGAATTGCCAAAAAATTTTTTTTAAGATTTTTTCGATTTTTGCTTGCAGAAAAAGAAATATCTCTTAAATTTGCACCCGGTTATTGGCCCATGGTGTAATGGTAACACAACTGTTTTTGGTGCAGTCTTTCTAGGTTCGAGTCCTAGTGGGCCAACTACTTAAAAAGCGTAAAATATTTGTAACGAATATTTTGCGCTTTTTTTTATGGTGTGTTTTTAAATTTAAGAATGCAAAAGATTAAAGCCGAAAAATCTCCAAAATAGGACTTGCAAGATTTCCGACACAACGATTCCTGCGAACATTGCCGCGGTACGACATTATAATTTCAAGGCATTTGAACGTAAAGGATGTTTATTCAAGCGAAATACAAGCCTGTGGCAATACTAAAAATAAAAAATCTTTCGGTTGGAATGATTTGACGATTTAAAAATTACAAAGATCTCTGAAGCGAACAATCAGACGAGTTGCAAGATTTCCGGCTGCCTACTGTTCTTTTAGGAGATAAGACTCTGAAGTTATAGATTGTTACTTTAATGGCTTAATGCATTAAGACATTATAGAAAAAAACCGCCTACTTTCACAAGAGGCGGTTTTGTTTTTATATTGATTGGTTGATTAAATTTTGAAAGTAATTACGGGTCTTACCGTGTGATTTACCAAGTCTTCACTGATACTGCCATTGAAGAAATGCGAAAAACCAGTACGACCATGTGTACACATTCCAATTAAGTCCGCGTCCACGCTTGTGGCAAAATTCAGAATGCCCTTTTCGACATTCGAGTCATTATAAATATGCGTCGAGTAGTTGCTCAAGTTGAATCCTTTTAAGAAATCGGCCATAATTTGTTGCGCAATAGCTGTTGGTTTAAAACTGTTTGGTGTGTTAATCATCACCAAGTTTAAGTGTGCTCCAAATAAGTTTGCGAAATCCACCACTTTTTGAAAAGGTTTCTTAATCTCATCTGAAAAGTCAGAGGCAAAGACAAAATTCTGCGCACTGAACGTATCTGTTTCATTCTTAATCACTAACACAGGAACATCAGACGAGCGCACCACTTTTTCAGTATTAGAGCCGATAAACATTTCCTGAAATCCACTCACGCCGTGTGATCCCATGACGATGAAGTCTACATGGCTTTTGTGGCTCACGTCCATTATCCCTTCGAAAGCTTTCTCGAATTGCATGATGGTAGACACAGTAATCCCATCTAAATAAGAAGCTTCTGCAGCCTCTTCAAGTCTTTTTAGAGCCCTATTTTTAAAATACATGATTTCAGGAATGTCACTTCCTGCTCCCAAAGCGTCACTTCCTTGGTGGGGCAACTCCAGCATGTGCAACAAAATGATTTCGCTGTTATTCGCTTTGGCAATTTGCGCAGCCACTTTTAAAGCGTATGCTGCATGAGTTGAAAAATCGGTTGGTACTAAAATGCGTTTCATAAGTCTTAAAGTCTAAATAGGTGAAAAGTAAAATGTTTGTTAATTGTTAATATAAAGGTATCTAAAAATTAACAATTTACAATGATTTTTGATTTACAAAAAAATGCTTATATTTGCAGCGTTATTTATTAGAATACTAAATAATGAGGGGACAATATGTCCCCTCTTTTTATAAGAAATATGACATTTAGAGATAAAGTTTTACATCTACTTGAAGAAGGACTAGCGGAAATGCCAGATATTTTCCTGATTGACCTGTCTATTAATGAGGCAAACAAAATTGTGGTCACATTAGATGGGGATGAAGGTGTTAAATTGCAAGATTGTATCGATATTAGTCGTGCAATCGAGCATAATTTGGATCGCGAAGAACAAGATTTTGCCCTGGAAGTGGCATCTGCAGGTGTTTCAGCACCGTTGAAAATTCTGAGACAATATAAGAAAAACGTGGGCAGAACATTAATTGTGAAAACCGCGACTGAAAAAATTGAAGCCAAATTAACAGCGGCAACAGAAGAATATATTGTTTTGGAGTGGGAAGCGCGGGAGCCAAAGAAAATTGGCAAAGGAAAAGAAACCGTCCAGAAGAAAGTTGAAATTCCATATTCGGAGATAAAAGAAGCAATCGTTACAGTAACATTTTAAAAATAAAAGAGTTGGCATGGAAAATATAGCATTAATCGAGTCATTTTCAGAGTTTAAAGACGACAAACTCATCGATCGTGTAACGCTTATGGCGATTTTGGAAGATGTATTCAGGAATGCCTTGAAGAAAAAATATGGTTCAGATGATAATTTTGATATTATCATTAACCCAGATAAAGGAGATATGGAAATCTGGAGAAGAAGAGTTATCGTTGCCGATGACGATTTGGATTTGGAAAATGAAGAGATTACATTAACAGAAGCAAGAAAAATTGAGCCAGATTTCGAAATTGGTGAAGAGGTTTCTGAAGAAGTGAAGTTGATTGATTTGGGCCGTCGTGCAATTTTAGCTTTGAGACAAAATCTTATTTCAAAAATTCACGAACACGACAATACAAATCTATACAAGCAATTTAAAGATCAAATCGGCGAAATTTATACTGCCGAAGTGCATCATGTTCGGCCAAGAGTTGTAATTTTGGTAGACGATGAAGGAAATGAAATCGTTTTGCCAAAAGAAAAACAGATTCCAAGTGACTTTTTCCGCAAAGGAGACAACGTTCGCGGTATAATCGAAAGCGTTGAATTGAAAGGCAACAAGCCGCAAATTATCATGTCTCGTACTTCGGAGAAATTCTTGGAGAAATTGTTTGAACAAGAGATTCCAGAAGTTTTTGACGGTTTAATTATGGTTAAAAATGTAGTGAGAATTCCTGGCGAAAAAGCAAAAGTAGCAGTTGATTCTTACGATGATCGTATTGATCCTGTGGGGGCTTGCGTTGGTATGAAAGGTTCTCGTATTCACGGTATCGTACGTGAGCTTGGAAACGAAAACATTGACGTGATTAATTTCACAACCAATACGCAGCTGTACATCACGCGTGCGTTGAGCCCAGCTAAAGTTTCGACCATTAAAATAAACGAAGAAACCAAAAGAGCAGAAGTTTTCTTGAAATTAGAGGAGGTTTCAAAAGCAATTGGTAGAGGCGGACACAACATCAAATTAGCAGGTTTACTAACAGGTTACGAATTAGACGTAATCAGAGAGGGAAGTCTAGTGGAAGATGAAGATGTTGAATTAACAGAATTCTCAGATGAAATCGAAGGATGGGTAATCGAAGAATTTGCAAAAATCGGATTGGACACAGCCCGCAGTATTCTGAAACAAGACGTGAACGATCTTGTAAGAAGAACGGACTTAGAAGAGGAGACAATCCTTGATGTTATGAGAATTTTGAAAGAAGAATTTGAAGGCTAAAAAATTCAAAAGGTAGCAGCAACACAACACAAAGAATAATAAAAGGTTTTTATGTCTGAAGAGAGAATAATTAGAATAAACAAGGTACTGAGGGAATTTAATATTTCGTTAGAAAGAGCCGTTGATTATCTTAAAGATAAGGGAATCGCAATCGATGCGAATCCAAACGCGAAAATTTCTGATCGGGAATATACAATTCTACAAGGTGAATTTGCGGGCGATAAGGGTAATAAGGAGGCTTCCAAAGAAGTAGGAGAAGAGAAAAGGAAAGAGAAAGAAGCATTGCGTCTTGAACGCGAAAGGGAAATCGAAGACAAACGCAAACAAGATGAGGAGCGCCTGCGTCAGCAGGAAGTAATTAAAGCGAGAGCGGTAGTTACAGGTCCAAAGCAAGTGGGCACAATCGATTTAAGCGGCAAGAAATCAGCCCCTATTGAAAAGCCAGCGGAAAAAATCTCTGAAGTGAAGCCGGTTGAAAAGCCAGTTGAAAAACCAATCGAGAAGGTTGCCGTTCCAGAAGTTCCTGTCGCGACGCCGCCAGCAATCAAGGAAACGCCAGCTGTCGAACAAAAACCTGTTGCAGAAGCAAAAAAGGCAGTAGAGCCAGTAGCGCCTCCTGTGGTTGAAAAACCAGCAGAAGTTCCGCCAACTCCAGAGGCAGCTCCAGTTGCGCCAGCGGGTACACCGCCTGCAGAGGAAGCATTTACCACACAATATAAAAAGCTTTCAGGGGCAACACTTACTGGTCAAACAATCGATTTGTCTCAGTTTGATAAGCCTAAGAAAAAGAAAGAAGACCCGAAAATTGTACCAAACAAGCCGGGTGCTTTCAATGCAGCTAACAATGCCAATAAAAACAAACGCAAAAGAATTGCACCAAAACCTGGCGAAACACGACCGTCAACACCAGGCACAACGGGAGCAAATCCAAATAAAATTACGCCAAACGCAGCAAGAAGCACGCGTCCTGGATTCGTAAAAGGAAACAGACCCGCAATTACTGCTAAAGTAGAGCCTACAGAAGAAGAGGTTAAAAACCAAATCCGAGAAACGCTAGAAAAGCTGCAAGGAAAAGGTGGGAAATCAAAAGCAGCAAAATACAGAAGAGACAAAAGAGATACGCACCGTCAAAAATCTGACGATGAGCAGCGCTCATTAGAGGAAGGCAGCAAAACAATCAAAGTTACAGAGTTTGTAACTGTAGGTGAAATTGCAATCATGATGGATGTGCCAATTACAAAAGTAATCGGAACTTGTATGTCTTTGGGAATCATGGTAACCATGAACCAACGATTGGATGCTGAAACGCTTTCAATTGTGGCAGACGAGTTTGGATATGAAGTCGAATTTATCACAACAGATCTTGAAGATGCAATCCAAACCATCGAAGACAACCCAGAAGATTTAGCTACAAGAGCGCCAATCGTAACTGTAATGGGTCACGTCGATCACGGTAAAACATCATTATTGGATTACATCCGTAAAGAAAACGTAATCGCAGGCGAATCTGGAGGTATCACGCAGCACATTGGTGCATACGGGGTGCAGCTAGATAACGGTCAAAAAATCGCGTTCCTAGATACACCTGGTCACGAAGCGTTTACCGCCATGCGTGCTCGTGGTGCACAAGTAACAGATATCGCAATTATCGTGATCGCAGCCGATGACGATATCATGCCGCAAACAAAAGAAGCAATTAGTCATGCTCAAGCAGCAGGCGTACCGCTAATTTTTGCAATCAACAAAATTGACAAGCCAAATGCCAATCCTGAAAAGATTAAGGAACGTTTAGCGGGAATGAATTTATTAGTAGAAGATTGGGGCGGAAAAATCCAATCACACGATATATCTGCAAAAACCGGACTAGGAGTCAAAGAACTTCTCGAAAAGGTATTGTTAGAAGCTGAAATTCTAGACCTAAAAGCAAATGCAAATAAATCTGCACAAGGAACCGTCGTAGAAGCATTCCTAGATAAAGGAAAAGGATATGTGTCTACCATTTTGGTTCAAAACGGAACGCTTAAAATTGGCGACTACATGCTTGCAGGAAAGCACCACGGTAAAATTAAGGCAATGCACGACGAACGTGGCAATATCGTCACAGAAGCAGGACCATCAACGCCAGTTTCCGTACTAGGACTTGACGGAGCAGCAACAGCAGGTGATAAATTCAACGTGTTCGAAGACGAAAGAGAAGCAAAAGCAATCGCAGCAAAACGTACACAATTGATGCGTGAGCAGTCAGTTCGTACGCAGCGTCACATTACGCTTGCTGAAATCGGTCGCCGTATCGCATTGGGTCAGTTTAAAGAACTAAACATCATTCTTAAAGGTGACGTGGATGGCTCTGTAGAAGCACTTTCAGATTCATTCTCGAAATTGTCTACCGAAGAAATCCAAATTAATATCATCCATAAAGGGGTAGGCGCAATTACAGAAACCGACGTAATGCTCGCATCTGCTTCAGACGCAATCATTATCGGCTTCAACGTTCGACCGGCTGGAAATGCACGCCAACTGGCAGATAAAGAAGAAATTGACATCCGAAATTACTCGATCATCTACGATGCAATCGACGATTTGAAAGATGCAATGGAAGGCATGTTGTCACCAGAGATGAAAGAAGAAATCACCGGTACAGCAGAAATTCGCGAGATTTTCAAAATATCAAAAGTCGGCAGTATTGCAGGATGTATGGTTACTGATGGAAAAATCTATAGAAGCTCTAGAATCAGAATTATCCGCGAAGGCGTGGTGGTTTTCACTGGAGAGCTGTCCACACTAAAACGTTTCAAAGACGACGTAAAAGAAGTTTCGAAAGGATACGATTGTGGTATTCAAGTAAAAAACTACAACGACATCGAAATGAACGACGTCATCGAAGCCTTCCAAGAAGTAGCTGTCAAGAAAAAACTGAAATAGTATTTCTTTTATATAAACAAAAAAAGTCCCGGATAGCAATATTCGGGACTTTTTCGTTTAAAACTAATTCTTTAAAATTGAATTCTTTTGGAGCTATTTCCGGCTGTCCGCTCTATCTTTTGGGGCTTCAGCATCCCAAAAAACTAACAAGATTATGCAAAGACCCAAAAGGATGCCGCTTCCATCCGGGCTATTTGTTCGGTTTCAAAATGAAAGCATTCGGATATTTCTTCTTGATGTCCACTAAATTTCGTTCCGCATCAATTCGTGCCGGAAAATTTCCAACCCAAACTTTATAAGTTGGCGTATTAAATACAATCGTCGCATCTAGCATTTTATATTCTCTTTTAAAATCGCTTAATGTCTTTTTGGCTGTCTCGCTGTCGCCAGTATAAACCTGAATTTTATAACGATCATTTACGGTTATTGAGCTGTTAATCCGACGTTTCTCTGCTAATATCTGTTCAAATTTTGGATCTTGAGTAACAGTCGATTTATTGTTTTGTGAGAATATTTTTGTGGAAAAAAATGCACTCGCTACAAGCGAGTAAAGTGCGATTTTTGAAGGTGTAAAATTCATAATATGGTGATTTTTATGCAAATGTAAAAATTAATAAATTAAGCAAATAAGCATTATTATTTAGAATTATTATAAATTGGCCATTAGGACTATTTTAAGGTTTTGAGAATAGTACAGAAATCGTATTTTTGTGGCTGTTTTGAAAGTAGTAGGCTAAATTTTCTGACAAAACTAAAATACAACAAAATCAGTCGATAATCATTTTATAATATGAAAAAAGTGGGTAACCATAATTCGATTTCAAGGATAGCAATGTTCGGATTGGCATTAATGCTAAACATTTCATTATCATCCTACGCGCAAGGGGCAGCAGCGCCAGCAGCAGATGCTGCACCAGTTGCGGCTGGAGCAGGAGACGCTGCAAAAGGAAAAGCATTGTTCAATTCCAATTGTGCAGCTTGTCACAAATTAGATGCCAAGTCTACGGGTCCTGCATTACGTGGAATTGCTCAAAAGCACGACATGGCATGGTTGTACAAGTGGGTAAAGAACAGTTCAGAAATGATCAAGTCTGGTGATCCAGTTGCTGTGAAATTGTTTGAAGAAAACAACAAAGCAGTAATGACGCCGTTTCCGCAGTTATCAAACGAAGATATTGACAATATCGTAGCTTACACTTCTGAGCCAAAGGGTGAGCCTGCAGCTGCTGCAGGAGCAATGCCTCCAGGAGCGCAGTCGCTAAGCGAGCAAGGTGCCGGTGTTTCAAATGATTTAATTCTAGGAGCGCTTGCAATTGTAATGGCGATTTTGATCGTGATGCTGGTTCTTGTGAATCGTGTTCTTTCTAAAATTGCAAGAGCAAATGGTATCGAAGTAGCAGAAAAGGCGCCAAGCATTTCGCTTTGGAAGGCTTTTGCTAAAAATCAATTTTTGGTTTTTGTAACTTCAGTATTCCTTTTATTAGCTTCGGGCTATTTTGTTTATGGCTTTTTCATGCAGGTTGGCGTTGATCAGGACTATGAGCCGATCCAGCCAATTCACTACTCGCACAGAATTCACGCTGGAGAAAATGGAATTGATTGTAAATTCTGTCACTCTTCTGCACGTGTAAGCAAGCATTCAGGCATCCCTTCTTTAAATGTTTGTATGAATTGCCACAAAAACATTAGTGAAGTTGCAGAGTCAACTGCTACGCCAGAATACAGCAAAGCATTCTACGATGAGCAAATTCAAAAATTATACGACGCAGTTGGGTGGGATAAAACAGCGCAGCAATACACAGGAAAAACCGCTCCGGTTAAGTGGGTTCGCATTCACAACCTTCCTGATTTTGCTTACTTTAACCACGCTCAGCACGTAACCGTTGCTGGAATTGAGTGCCAAACTTGTCACGGTCCAGTGGAGGAATACGAAATCATGAAACAGTTCGCGCCACTTACAATGGGATGGTGTATCAACTGTCACAGAAAAACAGAAGTGAAGATGGAAGGTAATGCATATTACACTAAAATTCACGAAGAACTTTCAAAAAGATATGGTGTAGATAAGCTTACGGCTGCTCAAATGGGTGGTTTGGAATGCGGTAAATGTCACTATTAATAAATTATTAAGAAGCAAATTTTATATACGATGTCATCAAACAAAAAATACTGGAAAAGTGTTGAGGAACTAAACGAAAATAGTTCTATTGTTGAGGCGCTTAGAAATAATGAATTTACCGAAGAAATTCCGGTAGCTGAGTTTCTTGGTGATAAGGATTCTTTATCTTCTTCATCCACTTCTCGTCGTGATTTCTTAAAATATGTTGGGTTCAGTACTGCAGCGGCATCGCTTGCTGCTTGCGAAGGACCTGTAAACAAGTCAATTCCATACGTGGTGCAACCAGAGGAAATCATTCCAGGTGTGCCAGATTTTTATGCAACTACTGCATTTGATGGTTTTGATTTTGCAAACGTATTGGTTAAAACACGTGAAGGCCGACCAATCAAAATTGAAAACAATAAACTGCCAGGTGCTAAGTTTGCTGCAAATGCAAGGATTCATGCCTCAGTATTGTCGATGTATGACAGCATGCGCTTGAAAAACCCGCAAATCGCTGGGAAGTCAGCTTCTTGGTCTGATGTGGATGCAAAAGTAAATGCGAGTCTAGCTGATGCTAAAGCGAAAGGTGGTCAGGTTGTTTTACTTACAGGAACACTTGCTTCACCATCAACAGAAAAATTAATCGCTGAGTTTTTAGCAAAAAACACAACAGCAAAGCATGTTGTTTATGATGCGGTTAGCGAATCAGAAGCATTAGACGCTTTTGAAACAGTTTACGGGGAAAGAGCATTGGTAAATTACGATTTTTCTAAAGCATCCCTAATTGTATCTGTTGGCGCTGATTTCCTTGGAGACTGGCAAGGTGGCGGATTTGATGCAGCATATGCGCAAGGTCGTGTGCCAAGAAATGGTAAAATGTCAAGGCATTTTCAATTGGAGGCGAATATGACACTTTCAGGTGCTGCCGCTGATAAAAGAATCCCAATGACAGTTGCTAATCAAAAGTTAGCTTTGGTAAAAATATACAATGCAATTACTGGCGCTTCAGTTGCCACAGCGAAAATCCCTAACGAGGAAGCTGTTCTAAAAGCAGCACAGCAATTGAAAGCTGCTGGAAGCAAAGGCGTTTTAGTAAGCGGTATACAAGATAAGAATGCGCAATTATTGGTACTGGCTATCAATCAAGCACTAAGTAGTGAAGCTGGTTCAACTGCCGGCTCACGTTTAATCCGAAAAGGAAATAACCAAAATGTTGCCCAATTAATTAAGGATATGAACGCTGGTAGTGTCCATACTTTAATCATGAGTGGCGTAAATCCAATATACACACTAGCTGATAGTGCTGCATTTGCTTCAGGTTTGAAGAAAACAAAATTGTCAGTTGCATTTTCATTAAAAGAAGATGAGACGGCGGCAATGACTACAATTGCAGCTGCTGCACCGCATTATTTGGAGTCATGGAATGATCACATGCTTACAAAGGGGTCATATTCATTGACGCAGCCAACAATACGTCCGTTATTTAATACGCGTCAGTTTCAAGATTCTTTGATGGCGTGGAACGGAACAAGTGGTAGCTTCTACGATTATATTAAATCTAATGCTGGATCTTACACGGCCGGCTCAACGTGGAATCAAGTATTGCACGATGGTGTTTTTGAAGGTGCTACTTCTGCGAATGCAAATGGTTCAGCAGATTTCGCTGGGGCGGCAAACGCTTTGGCTTCTTCGAAAGCAGTTTCACCTTTTGAATTGGTTTTATATACTAAAACTGGTTTAGGAGATGGGCAGCAAGCAAACAACCCATGGTTGCAAGAGTTTCCAGATCCTATCACAAGAGTATCTTGGGATAATTATGCTACAGTTTCCAAAGCTGACGCCGATCGTTTAGAATTGGAAAATGTTATTGTGGCAAATGGCGGTTTGAACGGTAGCTACATCAATATTACCGTGAACGGTAAGAAGATGGAAAACGTTCCAGTAATTGTTCAACCAGGACAAGCACCAGGAACTATTGGTTTGGCTTTAGGATATGGCCGCCAAGCATCAATGCAAGAAGAAATGAAAGTAGGGGTAAATGCCTACACATTATACAATGGTTTCAATAACGTTCAGAGTGCTACTATAGAGAAAGCTTCTGGTGAGCATGAATTTGCTTGTGTTCAATCACAAAAGACGTTAATGGGTCGTGGTGATATTATTAAAGAAACTACTTTAGAGATTTTTAATACTAAAGATGCGGCAGAATGGAATGTTGTGCCAACTGTTTCTTTAGATCACAGTCCGGTTGAAGCTACTAAAGTAGATTTATGGGAAGGTTTTGACCGTTCAGTTGGTCACCACTTTAACATGTCAATCGACTTGAATCAGTGTACGGGTTGTGGTGCGTGTGTAATCGCATGCCACGCTGAAAATAACGTACCAGTTGTTGGGAAATCTGAAGTAAGAAGAAGCCGCGATATGCACTGGTTGCGTATTGACCGTTACTACTCTTCAGAAGAAACTTTCGAGAAAGACAACGAAAAGAAAGAGAACTTCGACGGTTTATTTGGTGATAAAGGTTCGCTAGGTGGTTTCGGCCAAATGGAAGAACCAGGAGATAATCCACAGGTTGCATTCCAGCCTGTTATGTGTCAGCACTGTAACCATGCGCCATGTGAAACTGTTTGTCCAGTAGCAGCAACTTCACACGGTCGTCAAGGTCAAAACCAAATGGCATACAACCGTTGTGTGGGTACAAGATATTGTGCAAACAACTGCCCTTACAAAGTGCGTCGTTTCAACTGGTTCTTGTATGCTAAAAACTCTGAGTTTGATTATCACATGAACAACGATTTAGGACGTATGGTGTTGAATCCAGATGTTAACGTTCGTTCGCGTGGTGTTATGGAAAAATGTTCTTTCTGTATTCAGAAAACACAGCTTACAATCTTAACTGCAAAACGTGAAGGTCGTGAAGTGAAAGTTGACGAATTTGAAACAGCATGTTCAGCAGCTTGTTCAACAGGCGCAATCAAGTTTGGCGATGTTAATAAGAAAGAAGATCAAGTAGCGAAGTTGGCTACAGACGATAGAATGTACCATTTGTTAGAGCATGTTGGCACAAAACCAAACGTGTTCTATCACGTGAAAGTTAGAAATACCTAGGACAAAAATTAATATTAAGAAACAAGATAAAGGATTATGTCGTCTCACTACGAAGCACCCATTAGAAAACCTTTAGTTATTGGTGATAAATCTTATCACGATGTAACAGTTGATGTTGCTGCGCCTGTTGAAGGAAAAGCAAACAAACAATGGTGGACTGTATTTTTAATCGCATTAGGAGCCTTTTTATGGGGTCTTGGTTGTATCATTTACACAATCTCAACAGGTATCGGAACTTGGGGATTGAATAAGACAGTAGGCTGGGCTTGGGATATCACCAACTTCGTTTGGTGGGTAGGTATCGGTCACGCAGGAACTTTGATTTCAGCTGTATTGTTGTTGTTTAGACAACGTTGGAGAATGGCAATTAACCGTTCTGCGGAAGCAATGACTATTTTCTCTGTAATTCAAGCAGGTTTATTCCCGATTATTCACATGGGTCGACCATGGTTGGCTTACTGGGTATTGCCAATTCCAAATCAATTTGGTTCGTTATGGGTTAACTTTAACTCGCCACTACTTTGGGACGTATTTGCAATTTCGACCTACTTATCTGTTTCATTGGTATTCTGGTGGACTGGTTTACTTCCAGATTTCGCAATGCTTCGTGATCGTGCGGTAACGCCTTTCAACAAAAAGATATACTCAATTTTGAGCTTCGGTTGGTCTGGTCGTGCAAAAGACTGGCAACGTTTCGAAGAAGTATCATTGGTACTAGCAGGTTTGGCTACGCCACTTGTACTTTCAGTGCACACAATCGTATCATTTGACTTTGCTACTTCTGTAATCCCAGGATGGCATACAACAATTTTCCCGCCGTATTTTGTGGCAGGTGCAGTATTCTCAGGTTTCGCGATGGTTAATACCTTGTTGATCATCATGAGAAAAGTATCCAATCTTGAAGCTTACATCACGGTTCAACATATCGAATTGATGAATATTGTAATCATGATTACAGGTTCTATAGTTGGTGTTGCATACATCACAGAACTTTTTGTTGCATGGTATTCAGGTGTTGAATACGAACAATATGCGTTCTTGAACAGAGCTACTGGTCCTTACTGGTGGGCATATTGGTCGATGATGACTTGTAACGTATTCTCACCGCAGTTCATGTGGTTCAAGAAATTAAGAACAAGCATTATGTTTTCGTTTATAATCTCAATCGTGGTGAATATCGGTATGTGGTTTGAACGTTTCGTAATTATCGTAACATCATTACACAGGGATTATTTGCCATCATCATGGACAATGTTTTCACCAACATTTGTTGACATTGGAATCTTCATTGGTACAATCGGTTTCTTCTTCGTATTATTCCTATTGTATGCTAGAACATTCCCAGTAATTGCGCAGGCAGAGGTTAAAACAATTTTGAAAACGTCTGGAGAATTTTACAAAAAACGTAGAGAAGAAAATAAAGATTCGCATCATGAATAATAAAGTAATTTACGCCATTTATAATGACGATGATGTGTTGATGGACGCCGTAAAGAAAACACGTGCAGCGCATCACCATATTGAGGATATTTTTACACCTTTTCCAGTTCACGGATTGGACAAAGCGATGGGCTTGTCACCAACAAGATTGGCAATATGTGCTTTCATCTACGGTTGTATCGGTTTATCTGTTGCAACTTGGATGATGAACAACATCATGATCGAAGATTGGCCGCAAGATATCGGAGGAAAACCTAGCTTTAGCTATCTACAAAACATGCCTGCCTTTGTGCCAGTAATGTTTGAGATGACCGTATTTTTTGCAGCGCACTTAATGGTTATTACTTTTTATATGAGAAGTAGATTGTGGCCATTTAAGCAAGCAGAAAATCCAGATGTAAGAACAACAGACGACCATTTCTTAATGGAAGTAGCTGTAAACAATAATGAGGAAGAACTACTTTCTTTCTTTCAGAACACAGGAGCTGTTGAAGTTAAAGTAATTGAAAAGCATTAATATGAAAATCGTTTATAAAATAGCAGGCGTCGCTTGTGTTGCTGTTATGGTTTCATCATGTTTCAACAAGAAGAACCCTAATTACCAATACATGCCTAACATGTATGAATCAGTTGCATACGAGACTTATTCAGAATCCGATGCTTTTTCAAGAGGAGGCGTAGAGGCGCAATTACCGGTAGCAGGTACTATCAATAGAGGAACAGTTCCTTACGATTTGCAAAATACAACTGCAGATTATGAGTTGTCAAAAACAAGAACAAATACTATTGCTCCGGAAGCATACGACGAAGAAAAAGCAAAGCAATTATTTAATATTTATTGCGCAATTTGCCACGGCGAAAAGGGTGATGGTAAAGGAAAATTGGTTGAAAGAGAGAAATTCTTAGGTGTTCCAAGCTATAAGGATAGAAATATTACTGCAGCAAGTGTTTTCCATGTTGAAACTTACGGGTTAAATTCAATGGGATCATATAAAAACCAATTAAATGCACAAGAGCGTTGGTTGGTTGCAGAATATGTAATGAAGCTGAAAGCCCAATAACAATTGTAGAACAAACTGATCGTAAAATATATGTATACATTTTCAAGTAAATTAAGAACTTTCTCTTTTGTCCTAATGGCCGCTGGCATTTTAGGAATTGGATACGGTTTTTTCACTGCGCCAAAAACCATTCAGGATGTAGAGGCTATCCTTTTAGCTGAAAGCCAAGAACACGGCGGACACGGTGCTGCAGCGGAAGGACATCATGAGGCAACAGCTGAAGGTGGTCATGAAGCAGCAACAAAGCACGAAATTCAAGATGATGCGAAAATTGACGATGCGGCTAAAGTCGTTACCGGAGGTGATTCGATTAAAGTGGAATCAGTTAATCCCACTGGTAATCCTGAAGAAGCGAATCAAGATGCTATGCCTGCTCACGTTGCAACTGCTGAGCATGATTCAAATCAACATGCATCTACTGTAGGTGATGAGCACGCCGAACATGAAAAGCATCTAACGCATGTATTGCACCAATTGCAAAATAAGCCATGGGCAGCTTTCTATGTAGCTTGTTTGTTTTTTATGTTGATCTCTTTGGGTGTCTTAGCGTTCTATGCTATTCAGCAAGTAGCACAAGCAGGATGGTCGCCAGTCTTATTTAGAGTAATGCAAGGAATTACGGCGTATTTGCCAGTAGGCTCAATTATTTTATTTGTTTTTCTAATTTTATGCACCATGCATTTGAACCACCTATTTATTTGGATGGATGCAGATGTAGTAGCAGGAGATAAATTAATTCAAAACAAATCAGGTTATTTAAACGCGCCTTTTTGGCTGATTAGAGCACTTGTCTTCTTAATAGGGTGGAACTTGTACAGACATTTTTCAAGAAAGAATTGTTTGGCACAAGATGAAGCGCAGGACAATAGCATGTACAAGAAAAATTTTAAGTTATCTGCAGGTTTCCTTGTATTCTTTATTGTAACAGAATCAATCATGTCTTGGGACTGGATTATGTCGGTTGATCCGCACTGGTTTAGTACACTTTTTGGTTGGTACGTATTTGCCTCGTTCTTTGTAAGCGGTATTACTACAATCTGTCTTGTTACTTTATATCTTAAAGGAAAAGGTGTTTTAGAATACGTAAATACAAGTCACATTCATGACCTTGCTAAATTTATGTTTGGTATTAGTGTGTTCTGGACCTACTTATGGTTTTCACAATTCATGTTGATCTGGTACGCAAATATTCCAGAAGAGGTAACCTATTTCGTGACACGAATTGAACAGTATAACATCACTTTCTTTGGTGCCGTATTTTTAAACTTCTTGTTCCCAATACTAATTCTTATCAATACTGATTTCAAACGCATTACTTGGGTGCTTGTAATGGCAGGAAGTGTAATTCTTGTAGGTCATTATCTGGATTTCTTCAACATGATTATGCCGGCAACGGTAGGTGATCGTTGGTTCATCGGAGTTCCAGAAATTAGTTCACTACTATTTTTCCTTGGCTTGTTCTTATTTGTTGTATTCTCAGCACTTACTAAAGCGCCATTATTACCAAAAAGAAATCCTTTCATCGAGGAAAGTAAACATTTTCATTATTAATATTTAAAGTAAAAACAGATGACAACTTTGTTGGTAATTATAGTTTTAGGGTTATTGGCGGTCGCTTTGTGGCAGTTGACTAAAATATTTGATTTGACGCAGGTCGGTGTAAATGTTGACGATTCACAAGTGGCAAACGATAACGATAACAATCTACAAGGATATATGATGTTTGGCTTCTTGGCTTTCATCTACCTAATAACGATTTATTGTATAGTGTATTTTGGTGATCTTCCGCTTATGGATCACGCTGCTTCTGTTCACGGTGCGCAGGTTGATAACTTGATGTGGATTTCAATGATATTGATTTTTACAGTGCAAACCATTACACAAGCGCTTTTGCACTATTTTACATTTAAGTACAGAGGTAGAAAAGATCTTAAGGCTTTATACTTTGCAGATAATGACAGATTAGAGTTTATCTGGAGTGTTATTCCAGCGATTGTTTTGGCGGGACTTATTTTGTACGGTCTTTATGCTTGGACTAACATTATGTTTGTTAATAAAGACGAGGATGTAATGGTTGTTGAAGTTTATGCTAAACAATTTCAATGGGAAGCTAGATATGCTGGAAAAGACAACGTTCTTGGTAAAGCAAACGTTAGATATATTGAAGGTGTAAACACGATGGGTGTTGACATGGAGGATCCAAATGCGCAAGATGATGTCTCAGTTTCTGAGTTGCACTTGCCAAAAGGAAAAAAGGTTTTATTCAAGTTTAGATCGCAAGACGTTTTGCACTCTGCGTACTTTCCGCATTTCCGCGCACAAATGAATGTTGTTCCAGGTATGGTTACGCAGTTCGCTTTTGAACCTATCTATACAACTCAGGAAATGAGAGATCTTCCAGAGATGCAAGAAAAAGTAATGAGAATTAACAGCATCAGAACGGAAAGAAGTAAAGCACTTGTCGCAAAAGGCGAGTCGGCTTTAGATCCATACTCATTTGATTTCTTCATCGCTTGTAATAAAATTTGCGGTGCATCACACTACAACATGCAAATGAAAGTGGTTGTTGAAAGTCAGGAAGATTTTAATAAATGGTTAGCTGGACAGTCTACACTTGCACAAAAAGTGAAAGATCAAAATGCAACCGCTGCAGCATCAGGTGCTGATAAGCCTGCGCAAACAGTTAATGATTCAATAGTTGGTGGAACAGCTGCTACAGCTGCGACGCCTGGAACTGAAAGTAAATAAGAAAAATTTAAAGAAAACGATATGTCATCAGCAGGTCACGATCACGCACACGATCACGCACACGATCACGAACATGAACACCACCATAAAGATACTTTTATAACAAAATATATCTTTAGTATTGACCATAAAATGATTGCCAAACAATACCTGATTACGGGTGTTATTATGGGTATCATCGGTATTGGTATGTCAATGCTTTTCAGAATGCAACTTGCTTGGCCAGGACAATCATTCGCGATTTTTAATTTCTTCTTAGGCGATAAATTCGCACCAGAAGGAGTAATGGCAAATGATATCTATTTGGCGCTCGTAACGATTCACGGAACTATAATGGTTTTCTTCGTACTAACAGCTGGTCTGAGTGGTACTTTTAGTAACCTTCTTATCCCGCTGCAAATTGGTGCTCGAGATATGGCGTCTGGTTTCTTGAACATGGTGTCATACTGGTTGTTCTTCACCTCTTCAGTAATTATGGTTTGTTCCCTATTCGTAGAAACAGGACCTGCTTCTGCTGGTTGGACAATCTACCCACCACTAAGTGCACTGCCGCAGGCCATCCAAGGTTCTGGTGCAGGGATGACTTTGTGGTTGGTTTCAATGGCCATATTCATCGCTTCATCTTTGTTGGGGTCATTGAACTACATTGTTACAGTAATTAACCTTAGAACAAAGGGAATGTCAATGACAAGATTGCCATTAACAATTTGGGCTTTCTTTATTACAGCTCTAATTGGGGTGCTTTCGTTTCCAGTACTTTTGTCGGCAGCGTTATTGCTTTTGATGGACAGAAGTTTCGGTACTTCATTCTTCCTTTCTGATATTTATATCGCTGGGGAAGTGCTACACTACCAAGGCGGAAGCCCAGTATTATTTGAACACCTGTTCTGGTTCTTGGGACACCCAGAAGTTTACATCGTTATTCTTCCTGCAATGGGACTTGTTTCTGAAATTATGGCAACAAACGCTCGTAAGCCAATTTTTGGTTACAGAGCTATGATCATGTCGATTCTTGCAATTGCATTTTTATCGACAATCGTATGGGGACACCATATGTTTATTTCAGGGATGAATCCATTCCTTGGTTCGGTCTTCACATTTACTACATTGTTAATTGCGATACCATCTGCCGTAAAGGCCTTCAACTGGATCACTACACTTTGGAAAGGAAATCTGCAGTTAAACCCTGCAATGTTATACTCTATTGGGTTCGTGTCTACTTTCATTACAGGAGGTTTAACTGGAATTATCCTTGGAGATAGTACACTAGATATTAACGTTCACGATACCTATTTCGTAGTAGCGCACTTTCACTTAGTAATGGGTATTTCTGCACTTTACGGGATGTTCGCTGGAATATACCACTGGTATCCAAAATTGTTTGGAAGAATGCTAAACAAAAACATGGGATACATACATTTTTGGGTAACATCAATTTGTGCTTATGGCGTGTTTTTCCCAATGCACTTCATCGGGATGGCTGGTCTTCCAAGAAGATACTATGAAAACACAAACTTCCCATTATTTGATGATCTTCAAAACGTAAACGTACTAATTACCGTTTTCGCTCTTGTAGGAGGTGTGTTCCAATTGGTTTTCCTTTACAACTTCTTTGCAAGTATGTTCTACGGAAAACGTGCGGTTCAAAATCCATGGAAATCAAATACGCTAGAATGGACAACACCAGTTGAGCATATACACGGAAACTGGCCAGGCGAAATACCAGAAGTGCACCGTTGGCCGTACGATTATAGCAAGCCAGGTAGCGAAGAAGATTTTATCCCACAAAACGTACCAATGCGAGATGGGGAAGAAGAGCTTCACCACTAAAATATCAAAATCCCTCCCCACGGAGGGATTTTTTTTGCAATTAACTTTCATACCTTTAAGTAGTAATTGAAAATATTGAATCATGGATAAGGTAACATACAATCAAGAAGCGAAGCGTTTTGAGCTTGCCATAGAAAAGCACATTGCTTTTATTGATAGCGATCAGCAAGAAAATACCATATTTCTAACCCATACTGAAGTGCCGCCAGAATTAGAAGGTCAAGGCTTCGGAAAGAAATTAGTAGCCGAAACGCTTGAACACATAAAAAATTCAAATGTTAATGTAGCACCCGTATGCAGTTTCGTAGCTGCCTACATCAAACGTAATCCCCAATGGCATTTTCTCATTGCGCCGGGATTTTCAATATAGGGTTCACAAACAAATTGGTATATTTGCGCTATGAACGAAAACTTAGACCCAACCAATAACAGATTCAATCCTGAAGAACTCGACCTCGAACGAAAGCTTAGACCATTAAGTTTTGACGACTTCGCAGGCCAAGATCAAATATTGGAAAATCTAAAAGTATTCGTCGAAGCCGCTAACCAGCGCAACGAAGCACTCGACCACGCATTGTTTCACGGCCCACCAGGACTTGGAAAAACAACGCTCGCCAATATTCTCGCAAACGAGTTGGGCGTCGGCATTAAAATTACGTCAGGCCCAGTGCTGGATAAACCAGGCGATTTAGCAGGATTGTTAACCAACCTCGAAGAACGCGATGTGTTGTTCATTGACGAAATCCATAGGCTCAGCCCAATTGTCGAAGAATATTTGTACTCTGCAATGGAGGACTTCAAAATCGACATCATGATCGAGTCAGGGCCAAACGCGCGATCAGTCCAAATCAACCTTAATCCGTTCACACTCGTGGGCGCAACCACCCGGTCAGGTTTGCTCACAGCACCCATGCGCGCGCGCTTTGGCATTCAAAGCCGCTTGCAATATTACACAACCGAATTGCTCACAACCATCATAGAACGAAGCGCTTCGATCCTGAAAATGCCAATCACATTAGAGGCCGCCATCGAAATCGCAGGCAGGAGTAGGGGCACACCAAGAATCGGAAATGCACTACTAAGACGCGTTCGCGATTTTGCGCAAATCAAAGGCAATGGCAAAATCGACATCGAAATCGCAAGATTTTCACTCCGCGCGCTCAATGTCGATGCGCACGGTTTAGACGAGATGGACAACAAAATACTCAACACAATAATCGATAAATTCAAAGGTGGCCCAGTGGGACTAAGCACACTCGCAACAGCCGTTTCCGAAAGCAGCGAAACAATCGAAGAGGTCTACGAGCCATTTCTCATCCAAGAAGGTTTCATCATGCGAACCCCGCGCGGCCGAGAAGTAACAGAAAAAGCATACCGCCACTTAGGAAAAGTAAAAACCAACATTCAAGGCGGACTTTTTTAGGGCATTCCCCTGCGGGTCGCGCTTTCCGCACCATCTTTTGTGTCCCTGCGGTCTCACAAAAGGATGGTTTGCTACAATCGCTAATGCGGCCTCGCCAATATTATCAAATGATCAATAACAGACAGAAATACACCAAATTCATTAAATCTGAAGCAAAAAGGCTCGGTTTTCTTGCATGCGGCATTTCTAAAGCTGGCTTTCTCGAAGAAGAAGCACCGCGGCTGGAATCATGGCTTAACAAAAATCACCAAGGTCAAATGTCATACATGGAAAACCATTTCGACAAAAGACTAAACCCAACATTATTGGTAGACGATGCTAAAAGTGTCGTGTCATTATTACTCAACTACTACCCTGAATCGGCCCAAAATCCGGAATCATATAAAATATCAAAATACGCCTACGGACAAGACTACCATTTCGTCATCAAAGAAAAACTCAAAGAACTTCTTTTTTCTATACAAAATGAAATTGGCGATGTCTCTGGCCGTGCTTTTGTTGACTCAGCACCTGTTCTCGATAAAGCTTGGGCAGCCAAAAGCGGATTAGGCTGGATCGGCAAAAACAGCAACTTGCTCACACAAAAAGTTGGCTCATTCTATTTCATCGCCGAACTTATAATCGATTTGGATTTGGATTATGACCACGCAACAACAGATCATTGCGGCAGTTGCACAGCGTGTTTGGATGCTTGCCCAACGCAAGCAATCGTTGCCCCATATGTGGTTGATGGCAGCAAATGCATTTCCTATTTTACAATCGAACTGAAAGATAACATACCAGCACAGTACAAGGGTACATTTAACGACTGGGCCTTTGGCTGCGACATCTGCCAAGATGTTTGCCCCTGGAATCGATTTTCCAAAGCACACGACGAGCCGCTATTTCAGGCCAACGCCGAACTGCTATCAATGTCTAAGAAAGATTGGGAAGAAATCACAAACGAAACTTTTACTGCCGTTTTTAAAAACTCAGCAGTCAAACGCACCAAGTTTGAAGGTTTCACAAGAAATATTAACTTCCTGAAAGATTAGTCTATAAATCTTTCCTTTTTTCGCATAGTCTTTTACCTTTGCAAGTCGAAGAAAACAAAAACATGAATAACTACAGCAAACGAAGGGAAGCTCTTTTATACCACGCAAAACCAACTCCCGGAAAAATTCAGGTGGTCCCCACCAAGAAATATGCAACCCAACGTGATTTGTCATTGGCCTATTCTCCAGGAGTAGCTGAACCATGTTTGGAAATCGCAAAAGACGTAAACAATGTCTACAAATATACCGCAAAAGGAAACCTAGTGGCCGTAATCACAAACGGAACTGCTGTGCTGGGACTCGGCGACATTGGTCCCGAAGCTTCAAAACCTGTAATGGAAGGAAAGGCATTGCTGTTTAAGATATTTGCTGATATTGACGTTTTTGATATCGAAATTAATACCAAAGATATTGACGCTTTCATAGAAACTGTCAAAAATATTGCACCAACGTTTGGCGGTATAAACCTAGAAGACATCAAAGCACCTGAGTCGTTCGAAATTGAGCGCCGATTAGTCGAAGAGTTACAGATTCCTGTGATGCATGATGATCAACATGGCACCGCAATAATCTCTTCAGCAGCATTGCTAAACGCATTGGAACTAGCCGAAAAAGACATTCGCGATGTGAAAATCGTGGTTTCAGGGGCAGGATCTGCAGCATTAGCCTGCACAAACTTATATATTTTACTCGGCGTTAAAGCCGAAAATATCATCATGTTCGACAAGGATGGACCACTCACAAACCAGCGAACAGATTTGTCTGATTTACAAAAAAGATATTCCCACGCCAAACCAGGATTGTCATTAGCCGATTCGCTTATTGATGCCGATGTGTTTTTAGGATTATCAGCAGGAAATATTCTAACACCAGAAATGCTGCAAAGAATGGCCGCCAACCCAATTGTGTTTGCAATGGCAAATCCAATTCCAGAAATCGACTACGATTTGGCAATGTCATCCCGAAAGGATATCATCATGGCAACTGGCAGATCCGACAATCCAAATCAGGTTAATAACGTACTTGGTTTCCCCTATATTTTTAGAGGTGCGCTCGATGTTCGTGCCACAAAAATTAACGAGGAAATGAAAATGGCTGCTGTCAAAGCATTGGCTGCATTGGCAAAGCAATCTGTTCCAGAGCAAGTAAATATTGCATATGGCGAAACAAAACTTGTCTTCGGACGTGAATATATAATTCCAAAACCGTTCGACCCTCGCCTAATCACAATGGTTGCACCAGCTGTGGCAAAAGCAGCGATGGATTCAGGCGTTGCGCTCCAACCAATTACAGACTGGGCCCGCTACGAAGAAGAACTTTTAGAAAGGCTCGGTTCAGACAATAAAATGGTGCGTTTGCTAGCGAATCGCGCGAAAACAGATCCGAAAAAAGTAGTTTTTGCAGAGGCTGATCATTTGGATGTTTTGAAAGCCGCGCAAATCGCATTGGAAGAAAAAATAGCTTTTCCAATCTTGTTGGGCAATCGGGAAACAATTTTAGAACTAAAGGCAGAGCTAGGTTTTGATGCAGATGTGCCCATTATCGACCCAAAGACTGCAGAAGAAGACGCGCGCCGCGAACAATATGCACAAACCTTCTGGAAGTCCAGACAAAGGCAAGGCATTCAGAAAATTGATGCGCAAAAATGGATGCGCGAAAGAAATTATTTTGCAGCCATGATGGTTAACGAAGGCGAAGCTGATGCATTGGTTTCGGGATATTCCCGAAGTTACCCAACGGTCGTAAAACCTATGATGCAACTCATTGGCAAGGCGGCTGGTATTTCGCTGATCGCAACAACAAACATGATGATGACTAATCGCGGACCAATGTTTTTGTCAGACACGGCAATAAACCCAGATCCAACAGCAGATAACTTGGCTAAAATTGCGCTAATGACAGCAAAAACAGTCAGATTATTCGGTATGGAACCTGTAATTGCGATGGTCTCATTCTCAAATTTTGGTTCGTCAAAAGATTCAAATGCAGCAAAAGTACGTGAAGCTGTCGCATACTTGCATAAATATTATCCTGATTTATTAGTTGATGGCGAGCTTCAAGCAGACTTTGCCTTGAATCCAGAAATGCTGCAAAGCAAATTTCCTTTCTCAAAATTGGCAGGGCATAAAGTCAATACGCTAATTTTTCCAAATTTAGAGGCCGCAAACATTACCTATAAAACATTAAAGGAGCTTTATAAAGTAGATTCCATTGGGCCAATCATGATGGGGATGGACAAACCTGCGCACATTTTTCAATTGGGCGCAAGTGTCGAAGAGATGGTAAATATGGTAGCGGTAGCCGTTGTGGATGCGCAAGAAAAAGAAAAACGCAAAAAACGTTGGGAGGAGCAGTTGTAAAACAATAGCCCTCCGGTTTTGATAGCTAAGTTATTTTATTATATTTGGTAAATAGTTAAAAATGATCGCACACATACAAGGCAAATTAGTAGAAAAATCGCCAACCGAAGTTGTAATAGATTGCGGCGGAATTGGCTATCAAGTTAATATTTCATTGCACACTTTTTCGCTTATTCCAGATCAAGAAGCGATTAAATTGTATACTTATATGCAAGTTAAAGAAGATGCACACACCTTATTTGGTTTTGTAGAGAAATCTGAGCGGGAACTGTTCAAAATGTTGCTGTCTGTTTCTGGCATCGGCGCGAGTATTGCACGAACAATGCTGTCCTCGTTAGAGCCTAAACAGATTATTCATGCCTTGGCAAGTGGCGATGTGGCAACTATACAATCCATTAAGGGAATCGGCGGCAAAACCGCGCAAAGAGCCATTTTGGATTTGAAGGATAAAATGTTAAAAATATACGACTTGGACGAAGTTTCAATGTCTGTTGGCAATACAAACAAAGATGAAGCGTTATCTGCTCTCGAGGTGCTTGGCTTTAACAAAAAATTATCTGAAAAGATGGTGGAAAAAATTGTTAAAGAAACGCCAGATGCCACTGTAGAAATGATCATAAAACAGGCTTTAAAAAATTTATAATTCTTGAAAAAAGTTCACATTTGGTCGAAATTGATTCGCGTTAACGTAATATTGCTTTTGCTTCTTTTGGGTGTGACTGCAAATGCTCAAGTTAACCAAAGCCAAGATTCGACTGCCACCGGTTACGCTACTGGCGCGATTCAATTGCAGAATCCTCCAAGTATCATAGAGGCATATACATATGATCCAGTCACAAATCGGTATGTTTATACTAATTCTGTGGACGGTTTTAATATCAGTTACCCCATAATTCTTACGCCTGAGGAGTACCAGCGATTGGCGCTAAAGGAAGCAATGCGAAAGTATTTTAAAGAGAAATCTGATGCAATTGATGGTAAGAAAGCAGGTGCTGAAGCCAAGCAAAAGGATTTACTGCCTCGTTTCCAAGTGAACTCTAATTTGTTTGAAACAATTTTTGGCGGCAACACTATTGATGTGAAGCCAACAGGTTCAGTCGAAATGGACTTGGGCGTGAGGTATACAAAGCAAGATAATCCGACCTTTTCGCCTAGAAACCGCGCTACAACATCTTTCGACTTTGACCAGCGAATTAGTATGGGATTGGTAGGCATGGTGGGCACTAGATTGCCAATTAATATCAATTATGACACGGAGTCAACTTTTGCTTTTCAAAACCTATTTAAGCTTGAGTATAAACCCACTGAAGATGATATAATTCAGAAAATTGAAGTCGGGAACGTTAGTTTGCCACTTAATAGTTCCTTAATTCGTGGCGCACAAAGCTTGTTTGGCGTTAAAGCGCAACTTCAATTTGGTAAAACCACATTTACTGGCGTCTTTTCTGAGCAAAAATCGCAAACGAGATCGGTAACGGCACAAGGCGGCGGAACGATTCAGGATTTTGAATTATTTGGACTTGAATATGATGAAAACCGAAATTTTTTCTTGTCGCAATATTTTAGAAAGAAATATGACGAATCGCTCCGCAATTATCCATTCATAAATAGTCGTGTTCAAATTACACGGATCGAAGTTTGGATTACGAATCGACAAAATCGAATTAATGCCACTAGCAATAACCTTCGAAATATTGTGGCACTTCAAGATTTGGGTGAAGCACCACTAAACAATTATTCTGATCCAACAATTGTTGCCAATCCAGTTCCTGCAGGATTTTTTAATGTTGCAGCCGATACGCCAACATCGAACGCGAATAATGCGCTGAACCCTGCCCTAATCGCAACCGGCGGCGGAATTTTGAATGCGGCTATTCGTGAAACAGCAACAGCCGACCAAGGATTTACGGGTTTAAATGCAAGTGAAGGTCGTGATTTTTCTAAACTTGAAAATGCTAGGAAGTTACTGCCTTCCGAATTTACATTTCACCCGCAATTGGGCTATATTTCACTGCAACAACGACTTGCGAATGACGAAATATTGGCCGTAGCATATCAATATACCATTGGAGACCAAGTCTATCAAGTTGGTGAGTTTGGTACCGATGGTGTTGAAGCAACGCAAACAGGAACAGTCGACACAGGAGCAGGTCCAGAAGCGACCGTGAGCACGCAAAGTTTAATCCTGAAAATGCTTAAAAGCAACCTGACGAATGTATCGCATCCGATATGGAACTTAATGATGAAAAATATTTACCAAATTCCAGGCGCATACCAATTGCAACAGGAAGATTTTAGGCTGAATATTTTGTATACCGATCCATCTCCCCTAAATTATATAGAGCCGGTGGGCAACACGCCATTTCCGACTTCACCACCCGCTGACCCTATCGCGCAAACACCTTTGCTGAAGGTTTTTAATGTCGATCGACTAAATTATAACAATGACCCGCAAGAAGGTGGAGACGGTTTTTTCGATTTTATCCCAGGATTAACAGTAGACAGTCAGACAGGACGAATCATTTTTACAACGGTTGAGCCCTTTGGAAAGTTGCTATTTGACAAACTAAAGTTGGGCGGAGAAGTATACGAGGATCCATCAACCTATAATGCCAACCAGGCAAAGTATGTTTTTATAAGCATGTATAAAAGCACACAAGCTGGTGCTTTGCAAGACAGTGATAAGAACAAGTTTCAAATTAAAGGTCGGTTCAAATCTTCTGGCGGTGATGGCATTCCAATCGGCGCTTTCAATGTGCCTCGAGGTTCCGTTGTTGTTTCTGCAGGTGGCAGGGTCTTAGTTGAAGGTGTAGATTATAGCGTGAATTATCAATTGGGTAGGGTGCAAATTTTAGACCCTTCACTGCAAGCTTCCAATACTCCAATTGAAGTTTCAGTCGAAAATAATTCGGTTTTTGGTCAGCAAACGCGCCGTTTTATGGGAATTAATGTGGAGCATAAATTTTCGGATAAATTTTTATTAGGCGCAACATTTTTAAAACTAACTGAACGGCCTTTTACTCAGAAATCAAACTACGGACAAGAATCTGTAAGCAATAGTATATTTGGAATTAATGGTAATTATGCTGCAGAAGTTCCGTTCTTGACAAGATTGGTGAACAAGTTGCCTAACATGGATACTGATGCACCGTCTAATATCTCGATTAGAGGTGAAGTGGCGTTCTTGAAACCCGACACCCCCAAGGCTGACAATTTTCAGGGCGAATCGACCATTTACGTAGATGATTTTGAAGGCTCGCAAACCACAATCGATTTGCGATCGCCTTTTTCGTGGTTCTTGTCAAGCGTTCCAGTTTTTGATCCGGTGCAAAGCCAAGGTGATTATAGTGATTTTGGCGCAGGCTTGCCAGGTTTGAATTATGGTTTTCGCCGAGCAAAAATTTCTTGGTATTCGATTGACCCAATTTTTTATGCGCAGCGGCCTTCTGGTTTAACGAATCAGGACATTGGCTTTAATACCACACGCCGTATTTATAACGAAGAATTATATCCTGTAACAGATGTTCCAATCGGACAATCTCAGGTTATCAATACGCTCGATTTATCATATTATCCAGCAGAACGAGGCCCATATAATTATGATCCACTTGCGTCAGAATTAGACCAATTTCCCCCAAGCATCGCAAGCCAAAATTTTGGGGGTATTATGCGGCCAATTAACGCAACTAATTTCGAGCAGTCAAACGTCGAATATATTCAGTTTTGGATGCTGGATCCTTACGAAGGCGATGAGTCCAATCCTGAGAAAACACCAAACACCAATACTGGGAAAATTTTCTTCAACTTAGGGTCTATATCAGAAGACATATTAAAAGATGGGCGGAAACAATATGAGAATGGATTAGGACCAAGCCAAATTTTGTATGTGCCAGCGCCAGTTTGGGGTAATGTTCCTGCTTCGCAATCGCTTATTTATGCATTTGATACCAACGCGGCAAATCGAGCCAATCAGGATGTTGGTCTTGACGGATTAAATGATTCTGAAGAAGCTTCGAAATTCCCAACATTTGCAGGTAGTCCGGATCCATCTCAAGACAATTACGAATATTTTTTGCAAGCAAGCGGATCGGTTGTAAAAAGGTACAAACAATACAACGGAACACAAGGGAATTCCCCGGTTGACGTAACTGACAATAACCGAGGATCGACAGCAGTTCCGGATGTGGAAGATATCAACCGAGACAATACCATGAACACGATTAATGCTTATTATGAGTATAGCATTGATTTGAAGCCTGGCATCTCAATTAATGACCGTTATGTGACTGATATTAGGACTTTGGCAAATGTGCCAAATCTGCCAAATGGCGCTGTGCCTACGTCAGCAAGATGGATTCAGTATAAAATTCCAATTGTAAATCCAGAAAATACTATTGGCGGGATTTCCGACTTTAGAACAATTAATTTTATGCGTATTTTCATGACGGCGTTTAAGGACAATATCACAGTCCGTTTCGGGTCGCTTGATTTAGTTCGTGGAGAATGGCGTCGATATAACAGTAGTTTAGATCAGACGGACACAGATGCTGCTGATGACAATACGATCTTCGATGTCCAAGCTGTAAACATTCAAGAAAACGGCAGTCGAACGCCAATTAATTATGTTTCGCCTCCTGGCGTTGTGCGCGAACAATTATCGAATGGTAATAATATTATCAATCAAAACGAACAATCTCTTTCTTTGCGCGTCACTGGAAATAACGACGGTGGTCTAGAGCCTGGCGCACCAAACGCAAATACTGCATTACAGTCATCAGGTGATGCACGTGCAGTTTTTAAAAATGTAAGTGTTGATATGCGGCAGTTTAAGAAGCTTAAAATGTTCTTGCACGCCGAAGCAATCACAAATGATAGTGCGCCATTACAAGACGATGAAATGATTGCATTTATTCGTTTTGGTAATGATTTTACGCAGAATTTCTATGAAGTTCAAATTCCGTTGAAAGTATCGCCTTTGATGGGCTCTGTTACGCCATCCCAAATTTGGCCGGCAGAAAATGAACTTGACTTGAACTTAGAATTGCTAACGCAGCTCAAAATATTAGCAATGAGCGGCAGTGCACCAGCAGAAGATGTAAATGGCATTAGGTATGTTAACGAGGGCGATTTGAATCCTTCGCTGGCAGGACGATCGAACGAATTGAGGCTGGGTATTAGGGGAAATCCCAATTTTGGACTGATCAGAACTTTGATGGTGGGTATCAAAAACAATACGCGAAATCCAAAAGTGCCGCGGTCAACAAGCTCAAATCCAAGAAATATACGGGGAGAAGTATGGTTCAACGAACTCCGAATTGCAGACATGGACAACAAAGGCGGAATGGCAGCGGTGCTAAGTATCGATTCCAATTTTGCAGATTTCGCAACACTTTCTGCAACAGGCAGAATGAGTACCGCAGGTTTTGGTTCTCTTGAACAAGGGCCAAATGAGCGCAGTCGAGAGGATCTGAAACAGTACAACCTTGTTACGAACTTTGCACTTGGGAAATTATTGCCAAAAAAATGGGGTCTAAATGTTCCTTTCAATTATGCAGTTGGGGAAGAAATTATTACGCCAGAATACGATCCATTTAACCAAGATATTCGTCTGGATTTATTGCTGGATAACACGAGCGACCAAGCCGCACGAGACAATATCAGGAACCGCGCTATTGAATATACAAAGCGTAAAAGCGTCAATTTTATAGGGGTAAGAAAAGACAGGGCGCCACAACAGAAATCGCACGTTTATGATGTCGAAAACTTCACATTGTCTCATTCTTTCAATGAAACAGAGCGCCATGATTTCGAAATCGAAAGCTATGTGGATCAGCAAGTAAGTTCGTCAGTTGATTATGCTTATACTTTTCAATCGAAAGCAATTGAGCCTTTCAAGAAAAGCAAGTTCTTAAAGAAAAGCGGCTACTGGAAGATGCTAAGCGATTTTAATTTTAATTACTTGCCGTCAAGCATCACGTGGAATTCTAATATATTAAGACAGTATAACCGCCAACAATTTAGACAAGTAGATGTGGAAGGCATCGGCTTGGATCCGCTCTATAGAAGAAATTATATGTTTAATTATCAGTACGGGTTTAATTATAACTTGACCAAGGCGCTGAAGATCAATTATACTGTTTCGACACGGAATTTAGTTCGGAATTATATGGATGAAAATAACCGACCTGACAACACGATTTCGATTTGGGATGATTATGTTGACGTTGGTACCGCGAACCAACATTCGCAACAGATTGTCTTGAATTACGAATTACCCATTAATAAATTGCCAGTATTTGGGTTTATCAAATCCACCTATTCATATACAAGCGATTTTAACTGGCAACGCGCTTCATTAGCATTTCAATCTGTTACTACAGATAATGGCGACACCTACAACTTAGGGAATACTATTCAAAACGCAGGTTCACATCGATTGAACACCACTTTGAACATGGATGCGTTCTATAAGTACGTCGGATTAACGAAAGCGAAAAAACCAATTGCAAGGCCAACTGCTGCACCAAAACCAGGTGAAAAAATTGTGGCTGCCGTACAGCCTAAAGTTGACAGCGGAAATTTGTTTTTGAATGGGTTGAAAGGAGTATTGACCAGTCTTAAAACGGTGCAAATTAATTATACAGAAAATAGCGGTACAGTATTGCCAGGATATCTGCCAGGAATCGGATTTTTGGGCACCAGCAAACCTTCACTTGGATTTATACTCGGATCTCAGGACGATATTCGTTATGAAGCTGCCCGAAATGGCTGGCTGACCAGCTATCCAGAGTTTAATCAGAATTTTACGCAGGTTACGAATAAGCTTCTCAACATCACTGCAAATATGGATTTGTTTCCAGATTTCAAGGTTGATTTGACAGCGGATAGGGCTTTCTCAAACAATTTTTCTGAACAGTTTAATACAGACGAAAATGGATACAATTCCTTGTCGCCGTATTCGACCGGTAATTTTTCGATTACCACAACAATGCTTAAATCGGCATTTTGGAGAAGTGATGAAGGCAGTTCAGCGGCTTTTGATGATTTTAGAAGTAACCGAATCATAATTGCAGAACGATTAGCGCTGAGCCGATATGGGACAAGCGACTTTCCTCGAGATGCGGAAGGTTATCCACGAGGTTTTGGCAAGAATAGCCAAGCCGTACTTTTACCGTCATTTTTGGCTGCTTATACTGGACTAATATCCACAGGTGCAGGCGATGCTGCGCATAAAATTTCAACTTCACCATTTAGAAGTTTTCCAATTCCAAACTGGACAATTAAGTATAATGGCTTGATGCGATATGCATTTTTTAAAGAAACTTTCAAACGTTTTTCAATGCAGCAAAGCTATAGGTCTTCTTATACTTTAAATTCGTTCCGATCAAATTTTGAGTATGATAAAAACCCTGATGCATTAGATACAGGCGGTAATTTTCAAAATAAGCTGATCATTTCAAATGTCAATCTTGTAGAGCAATTTAACCCACTTATTCGATTAGATTTCGAGACGAAGAGCGCTATTAAGATATTGGCTGAAATGAAAAAAGACAGGGCTCTTTCAATGAGTTTTGATAATAATTTACTAACCGAAGTGAAAGGTCTTGAATATGTCGCGGGAATTGGATATCGCTTCAAAGATGTAATTTTTTCTACTCGATTAGCCGATACGCCATCAGGGGTCATAAAAAGCGACATCAACATTAAGATGGATTTCTCATATAGAAATAATAAGACGATTGTTCGCTATTTGGACTATACTAATAATCAATTGGCAGGCGGTCAGAATATATGGTCGGCAAGATTAACAGCCGATTATTCATTCAGTAAAAATTTAACTGCAATCTTCTATTATGATCATTCATTCTCGAAAGCAGTAATTTCAACATCATTTCCAATGACGAATATCAGATCGGGATTTACGTTGCGGTATAATTTTGGAAATTAACCGTGTAAAAAATTTAAAAATTGAAGAGTAAACTTTACATTTGCCCTTCATTAAAAACAACGAAAACAAAACACAATGAACATACCATCAGAACTAAAGTATACAAAAGACCACGAATGGATTAGCTTAGACGGAGACGTTGCAACAGTTGGAATTACCGACTTCGCTCAGAAAGAATTGGGCGATATTGTTTACGTTGAAGTAGAAACTTTAGACCAAACTTTGGCACAAGAAGAAGTTTTTGGGACAGTTGAAGCAGTTAAAACAGTATCAGATTTGTTTTTGCCTTTAGCAGGCGAAATCATCGCTTTTAATGATGCTTTGGAAAGCAGCCCGGAAACTGTGAACTCAGACCCATACGGTGCTGGATGGATGATCAAGATTAAAGTGTCAAATCCTTCAGATTTTAATGAATTGCTTTCAGCAGACGATTACAAAGCATTGATTGGTGCGTAAATATCTTTGGATGGCCGCCGCCGCAACATGGACTATTATAGTTCTAACGCTGTGCTTGGCTAAACTAAATAATTTGCCGTCAATGGGTGTTTCAAATGGGGATAAGTATGTGCATTTTATATTTTATTGTTTACTATCCATTCTCTGGTTAGGCTACTTTTTCAATGCAAATCTTGCCTCTAGTGCGCTAAAATTATACAAGTGGACATCGGTTTCCTTGTTTCTCTTTGGTGTTTTAATTGAGATTGCACAGGGAGCATTAACCACATACCGCTCAGGCGATGCTAAAGATGTTTTGGCAAATACTGCAGGCATTTTCACCGGGGTGATGTTTTGGTCTATTTATCGATATATAGCGGCATACCAGAAAAAAAATTAAAAATAGATCCTGCTTCGGCAGGATTTTTTAATTTTAGGGAATATATACACTTATGCTAGACATCCGCCAATACCTAGAATCAACCTATCTGAAAACAGCAGAAGAAACACTTTTGTGCGATGCAGAACATCAGCATCAGATCCATAACGTAATCGAAGAGGCCATGACTCATAAAGTGCTATTGGCCATGATACGGCCTGAATATGTGCTGATGGCTAAAAACATGGTTCGATCGCGCAATTCGACTCTGCTGATTGGGACGGTAATCGATTTTCCGGAAGGTGTTTCGGATACTTCCACAAAGCTTGCAGAAGCGGAACAAGCAATCGCAGATGGCGTTGATGAGCTTGATTTTGTTTGTAATTATCGTAAATTTCTTGCGCAAGACATCGAGTACTTCAAAGAAGAAATTTTTGTTTGTACGCGCATTGCCCTTCAGCAGCTTAAAAAAATTAAGTGGATTATCGAAGTAGCCGCATTGGAGCAAGATGAAATTGCAAGAATTTGCGCAGCGATTAAAGCAGTTGTGGTGTCGAATTTTGAAGGTCATTATAATGATGTATTTATAAAATCATCAACCGGATATTATCAATCAAGTAGCGCAAGGCCAAACGGCGCTACCGCTGAATCAGTAAAGATCATGCTCGAAAATGCGGCGCCCCTTCCAGTAAAAGCATCTGGAGGCGTTCGTTCATTTGCAGACGCGGTCTATATGATTAATTTTGGCGTGAAGAGAATTGGAACTTCCTCGGCGGTGGAAATCTTGAAAGGCCAGAATTTAGACCCCGACAGTTAATCAAATTTCATAATTTTCGCGGTTTGTTTTTATTTTTTTTTCGGATAAATATTCAAAGCAAAGTTTATATTATTGCCGATTTCAATCGTATCTTTGCGACGGCAATCGCTGTTTAAAAAGAAAAATGCAAACTTCATTGAGCACAGATACTACAACAATCACTTTCCGAGGGATGTTTACTGATTTCAAAGAAATCACTAAGGCTGGATTAGCCGTTAGTGTGCTTTTTTCATCTGTCGCAGGGTATCTGCTAGGCTTCGACGATGCGCATGCCTTTAGCTGGCAAACATTAATTTTACTGAGTGTTGGTGGTTACTGCATGGTGGGTGCATCAAATGCATACAACCAAGTGATTGAGCGCGACTTAGACGCTTTGATGGATCGGACTAAGAATCGCCCAATTCCATCTGGCAGAATGTCTCCCAAAACCGCAATGTTTGTAGCGATTTTGCTAACCATCGTGGGCATAGTTTTGCTTTATATGATTAATGCGAAGTCGGCAATGTTTGGCGCCATTTCGATAGTGCTTTATACTAGTTTATATACGCCGCTAAAAACGGTAACGCCACTTTCGGTTTTTGTGGGCGCGTTTCCAGGGGCTATCCCTTTCATGCTAGGATGGGTGGCTGCAACAGGCGATTTTGGAATTGAAGCAGGAACTTTATTTTTAATACAGTTTTTTTGGCAGTTTCCACATTTTTGGTCAATCGGATGGTTTTTGTATGAAGACTACGAAAAAGCAGGATTTTTTATGTTGCCAACAGGTAAAAGAGATACATCTACTGCTTTGCAAACAATCTTGTATACTCTTTGGTTAATAGTAGCGTCGCTTTTGCCCGCTTTGGGATATACAGGTAGGTTGCTTATTAGCCCCGTAGCTGCAATTGCGGTATTCTTGCTCGGAATCTGGATGTTGGTCTTTGCTGTAAAATTATACAAGCATAGAACAGTCAGCGCGGCTAAAAAATTAATGTTGGTTAGTGTTTCTTATATTACTTTGTTGCAAATAATTTATATAATAGATAAATTTTTAAGATAATGAAAACAGAAAAGATGTCATTAGAAGAGCACAATGCTCGCACCGATCGGTCATACAAGCTGCTGCTAGGTTTTGCCATGGTAAGCATGACAATGATGTTTGCTGGGCTTACCAGTGCGTTTGTTGTTAGTAAGTCAAGAGCCGACTGGTTGAAGGACTTTCAGATGCCAACGGAGTTTTTTATTAGTACAGCCGTTATACTGTGTTGCAGCATTACTTTTCAGTTGGCAAAATATGCCATAAAAAAAGACAACAGATCCGCGGTTTCAGTTTGGTTGTGGTTAACTCTTGGGCTTGGATTGTTATTTGTATTTCTTCAATTTCAAGGATTTGCAGCTATTGTTGCGCAAGGTCATTATTTCACTGGAAGTCAAAGTTCTATTACCACAACGTTTTTATATGTGGTTACTTTAGCGCACTTAGTACACCTTTTTGGAGGGGTCTTATCGCTGCTTGTTATAATTTATAATCATTTTAAACAAAAATACAATTCTCGTCAAACCCTTGGAATTGAGCTAGGTGCAATGTATTGGCACTTTCTAGACTTTTTATGGGTTTATTTGTTTTTGTTTTTATATTTCTTTAAATAAGAAAAAAACGTAAATTTGGACACTTTTTAACGAATACTTTTTATGGAAGCAACTACTGTAAATAGCGGCGAAAAAATTTGGGGCGGCGGAAATGAGCCGATGGGTGCCAGTTATGGTAAATTGATGATGTGGTTTTTCATCGTTTCTGATGCACTTACTTTCTCTGGATTTCTTGCGGCTTATGGTTTTTCGAGATTTAAATTTATTGAAACTTGGCCTTTGCCAGATGAGGTTTTCACGCACTTTCCTTTTATGCATGGTGTTTCGGCTCCGATGTATTATGTAGCGTTGATGACTTTTATCCTGATCTTCTCTTCAGTAACGATGGTTCTTGCTGTTGATGCAGGACATAAAATGCAACAAAGTAAAGTTGCATTCTATATGTTTCTGACGATCATTGGCGGTTTCGTTTTTGTCGGTTCTCAAGCATGGGAATGGAAGAACTTCATTAAAGGAGAGTATGGCGCTATTGAAACTAAAGGCGGTAGTTTGTTGCAATTTGTGGATAATACTGGAAAGCGCGTTGCTTTAGCGGATTTCGCTGCAGAATTGCCAGAAGTTCGCGAACAGTTAACCCGATCTAAAGGAAGATGGTTCATGTCTGAAACTGCTTTGCCGACATATTCTGTTGAAGAAGTTCAGGCAGGTTTTGCTGCTCATCCAGAATTATTGATTCGCACTGAAAAAATATATCAGGATACTGCTGAGGACAAAGCGAATGCATCTTTACAACCTGGTCTCCAACATAAAAAACACAAAGAAGTGCTTACTAGAGAGGCGTCTGCTAAAATGCTGGCTAACGCACATTATGTAGTAGAAGGCGCAAATCTGAAGAGAAATGAATACGGAAGTAGATTGTTTGCTGACTTTTTCTTCTTTATTACAGGTTTTCACG
This sequence comes from Lepidurus packardi, assembly GCA_023053545.1. Classification (NCBI taxonomy): domain Eukaryota; kingdom Metazoa; phylum Arthropoda; class Branchiopoda; order Notostraca; family Triopsidae; genus Lepidurus; species Lepidurus packardi. The sequence goes on from JAKZAN010000063.1 coordinate 178,936, forward strand.
GTTTCCACGTTCTTTCAGGTGTAATCATCAATATTATTATATTTTTTAATATTATTCTTGGAACTTACGAGAAAAGAAGAAGCTACGAAATGGTCGAAAAAGTTGGTTTATACTGGCACTTTGTAGATTTGGTTTGGGTATTTGTATTCACATTCTTCTACTTGGTTTAATTAATAACGCTACACATTTATTATGTCACACGAGCACGTATCTAACACAAAAAGAATCTGGTTTGTATTCGGACTATTGTCTGTAGTAACAACAGTAGAAGTTGCCTTGGGAATTGTAAAGCCAGACGCTTTATACATGTCCAATTTCTTAAGAATGAATTTACTTAACTGGATTTTCATAATCTTAACCATATTTAAGGCTTATTATATCGTTTGGGCTTTTATGCACATGGAAGGTGAAAAAGCTAGCTTAAGATGGTCAGTAGTTTCGTCTTTGGTTTTCTTAGTTGCATATTTAATTTTCATTTTACTTATAGAAGCCGATTATATTTATGAAGTATTTCGAACTTCAACAATAAAGTGGAATTTCTAATTCAAGATATCACACAAAAAAGGCGGTTTTTATACCGCCTTTTTTTATTTTTGTATCATAAATAACAGCAATTAAGCATGAAGAAAAATGCCGTCCTGTTTGTCCTCTTTATTCTCCCAATAGTAGCATACCTTTTCTTTGCTTCGGGAATCAATAGTTTTTCAAAATTGCCAACCATTACTTCCAAGGTAAACGACCTCGGAGATTGGAAGTCCGAACGAGGCGAAAAAATATCCTTGGATGGAAAGATCACCATTTTATGCTTTGGTGGCGCAGATCTGCAATCCAATAGGGGCAATCTTTTCAATCTGCACATGAAAGTCTATGAGCGATACCACGAATTTAAAGACTTGCAGTTTGTTGTTGTGTCGCCTTTGGGCACAGAAAAGAGCGCTGGGTATATTTTAGAGCAGTTCCAGACCATTTCAGATATATCGCAGTGGAAGTTCGTATTCGCAGATCCAAAGGAAATTCAGAGCTTCTATGACGGTTTAAAATTGCAAGGAAAGCTTGATGAAAATCTAGGCACGTCGTATGTTTATATAATCGACAAGGATCGGAATTTGCGTGGCCGAAAAGGCGACCAATATAAAGAAGGCTATAATACTTTTCATCCTTCCGAAATAAGTAATGAGATGTTAGATGATTTTAAGATCATTTTATATGAGTATCGCGCTGCTCTAAAAAAGAATCGAAATGCAACCCGCAAAATCTAACGTGATGATGAAAGGAAAGAAGTATATTGGAATTTCGTTTATTATTTTGCTGTTTGGTATTTGGGCGGTGCCCAAAATTGTCCACCGCATGAAAAATGATGCCACTGTTGACGCTGCAAGATTGGATTCGACTGGCGGAAAGAATGAGGTTAGTGATGATTTGGTAGTAATTGGTGCAGTGCCAAAATTTGTGCTTACCAACCAAAATAGTAAGCAAATTTCTAACGCAGATTATTTAGGGAAGGTTTATGTAATTGAGTTCTTTTTCTCTACTTGCCCAACAATTTGCCCAATTATGAATAGGAATATGGAAGCACTTCAAAATAAGTTTTTCGGGAACCCAAATTTCGGAATTGCGTCCATAACCATCAATCCAGAAAATGATACTCCGACCGTACTGAAAGCGCATGCTGAAACTATTGGTGTGAAATCCTCGAATTGGAATTTGCTCACGGGCAACCAAGAGTACATATACGAGCTAGCCAACAAGGGTTTTAATTTATATGTTGGCCAATCAGGCAAGGCAAAAGGCGGTTTCGAACATTCAGGCTTATTTGCATTAATCGACAAGAAGGGAAATATTCGCTGTCGTAAAGATGAATTTGGCAATCCAATAATGTATTATGACGGATTAGAGAAATCTGGAATAGAGGCAATAACTAAAGATATTAATATTTTAATTAAGGAATAATGGAACATACACCAGTTGAAAGTAAGTACGGTAAATTTATAGCAATAGTTTCAATTGCTATCCCCATAGCGGTTGCTGTATTGTTTTCAGTTAAACTCCAAGATTTTGGTTTCGATGTGAAGCCGCTAACATTTTTACCGCCAATTTACGCGTCGATTAACGGCCTAACCGCAATTGTATTGGTGGCGGGAGTTTGGGCTATAAAAAATGGCAAGCAGAAGTTACACCAGCAATTAATGACATCTGCAATCGCTTTGTCGGCTTTGTTTTTGGTCATGTATGTTGCTTATCACATGACATCAGATTCGACGATTTATCGAGGTGGCGCACCAATTAAGTATGTCTACTATTTTATATTGTTGACCCACATTGCACTTTCTGTCGTAATTATTCCGCTGGTGCTAATTACTTATGTTCGCGCATTATCAGAAAGGTATGACCGCCACCGACGCATCGCAAAAATCACTTTTCCGCTTTGGCTGTATGTTGCTGTAACTGGTGTGATTGTTTACTTAATGATAGCGCCTTATTATGCTGCTTAAAAAATGTAGATTATTGTTTTTCTCGCTACTGTTGGTTTGCTTTACCAATGCATCTGCTTTGGCACAATGTGCCATGTGCCGTGCTGCATTAGAAAGCGAAGGCAGTGCCAAGAAGGCAGAAGCCGTAAATGACGGGATTGTATACCTGATGATATTTCCATATCTGTTAGTAGCCGTCATCGCTTATATGGTTTATAAAACCGGCAAGAAATTGATTAAAAAATAACTATTTCAGACCGTCAATCGCCACATTTACGTTTCCGTTAATCTTTATAAAGGCAATGATTGCCTTGTTCGTCAACTGAATTTTTTGGAATTTGATGTCGTCTAGATTTCCATTGATGAATACCCCTGGCATTGGCGAATAATTTTTCATGTATTTCATCATGTTTTGCTTGCCTTCATCAAGATTTGCCTTGATGGAATACCTACAGTTTTCTTGTATTTTTCGCAGAATCAATCCTTCAGCAAGCCAATTTGCAGTACGCATTAACCTGCTTTTTGTTTCCAAAGCATAATCAAGTCCATCAAAGTAAATCTCTTTTTTTTCTTCGTTATATTGTGGGGTGCCGGTCAGGTATACAGTGCCATTTATGCTTCCTAACATTTCCAAAGCGATTACCATCTTTCCTGCTTTGTGCCACAAACCTACTTTTTGAACAGTTACGGTTCGTTTGCCACTGCCAAAATTGACGCCTTTAAAGTTATTGGTAATAATCCTTTCTGCGTCTTTATACGTTGAAACAGCTGCAATATTTGCAGAGATTTGACTTGGCATTTTTGAAACAGGCTTCAACAGCACTTTTTCCTTTTCAAATTTAGCTAAAGGTTTTTGTCCAATCATCGTTTCCATAGCACATTTCATTCCCATTTCCAATGAGATAATGTCCTTACGAATTTCTGCCGTTGTCGTATAAATTTCAATAGGCACTATGCGCAGCCACGTCTGATATGTTTCACTCATTTCCACTGGTTGCGAAATCTTTTCGATAGCTTGCAGTACGTTCGGTTTCAGATCCATCGACTTTTCGATTGCATTGTCAATTTCCCTTTCGATTGTCGATTTAAAATAACGCAGCGCTGGATTAATCACGTATGTAATCGGTACTTGTTTGCCCATTACGGTTGTGCTTGGGCTTTCGTTCCATTCTAATGATTTAATTTTCGTGTTGGTTTTAACTTTCCAGTTTGTGAGATTAACATCACTTAGAAGTGTAATGTTGCCACTTAAGTTAAACTCCTGGATGTTGTATAAATTTACACCCAATCGGTCAGTCCCCATTCTATATTTTACCATTGCTTTAAGCGGCAAGACTACTTTAATCTTTCCAGATTCTGAAGAAACTAAAATGGGCGCTAACTTCGAAATTTTCATCTCTACATCATCATCTTCAATCTTTTTATCTTCATAGATCACGCCAGTTATTAATGCATTCACCTGATTTTCGATGTCTTTATATTTCATCGAAATCGGCAAACTCACAAAAGATGTACTGCTTTCATAAACCAACGGCGATGCGTCATCTGGTTCCGGCTTGAGCGCGTCAATTTTCTGAGAAGATGAACAGCCTTGCAATAGAAGGACTGAAAACATGATTATAGCGAAGTGCTTTAGGGTGTACATACAAATTATATTTGGCCGTAAAAATATTAAATAACAGTTCACTTTAGGCAAAGCTGTAACATTTTTCTTAATTTAGAGTCTAAAACCTAGCATCTTGTCGCATCTGGATTTCGACAGTAGTACGTTTCTAAACAAATTAGGTAATCAAAAATACTAACGAAGCTATTTTATGGTTAGTTTTGTATATTATTTCGCGACTTACGACATATAAATATGAATAAAAATACATTTACTTTTTTAATACTCATCGGCTTTATATTCGGCTCGGTCGCGCAAACAAAAAATTGGACACTTGAAGAATGTGTCAATTATGCATTAAAGAACAATATCGCGATTAAGCAAAGTGCATTAAATGCCAAACTAGCTGAAGTTGATAAAAAAGGTGCGATTGGTGGTTTTTTTCCAAATATAAACGCCAATTCATCTCATTCTTGGAACATTGGTTTGAACCAGAATATAACCACGGGACTGCTCGAAAATCAAACTACTCAATTTACGTCTGCTGGCTTATCGATGGGTATTAATATTTATAACGGTTTGCAAAACCAAAATCGTTTAAGAAGAAGTAATCTCGCAATTATTGCAGCGCAGTACCAGCTATCAAAAATGCAAGATGATATTTCACTGAATGTAGCGAATGCTTTTCTTCAAATTTTATTCAATAAGGAAAACTATAAAGTACAGTCTGAGCAACTAGCAAACAATCAACGCCAGCAAGTTCGTACGCAGGAATTGGTCAACGCCGGCTCCATTCCAAGAGGTGATCTACTCGACATGAAAGCAACTGTAGCTGCAAGTAACCAAGCCGTTATTTCGGCTCAAAACGCATTATTTATTTCGAAAATAAGCTTAGCACAATTGCTTCAATTGGAAGACTATCAAAATTTTGATATTGCGGAAGATAATTTTCAGCCCACACAAAGCAGCACAATGCTGCAGCCTGTCGAAAAAATTGCCGAACAAGCAAAGGAAAGTCGTGTAGAACTCAAAATCGCTCGTGCCAATTTGGAACTAGCGCAACGTGACGTTAAAATTGCGCAAGGTTCATTCCAGCCTTCTATCCAAGGATTTTATAGTTTTAGCACGCGTGCAGCCTATTCAGACCGTGTGGTTGGCATTGTGCCCGACGCTACGAATCCCACAAACGTGATTGGCTCCGTCGATGTCAATGGCACTATATATAACGTATTACAACCCAATTTTTCACCAGTCCTTGGCAGCGCCTTGCCCATACTGGATCAGTTCAAAAACAACAAAGGGCATTCCTTTGGTTTGCAGTTAAACGTTCCAATTTTCAACGGATTTGCTGCCCAAAACAATGTGGCCCGCTCTAAAATTGCTTTAGAACGCTCTAAAAATGCTTACGCGCAGCAGGAGCTGGATCTGGAAAGAGATGTCTACCAAGCTTTCACCGATGCAAATGGCGCCTTGAATGCTTACGAATCTGCTCTCACGGCATTAGAAGCAAGAACTGAAGCATACAATTATGCTAAGGAACGCTATGCTGTTGGCATCATGAATGCATTTGATTATAACCAAGCGCAAACGCTTTTTATTAATGCAAAATCAGATGTTTTGCGAACAAAATATGATTATATTTTCCGAGTAAAAATTGTAGAGTTTTACTTTGGTATTCCAATTTCACAACTTAATTAATTATGTCTAAAAAAACGATTTTTTATTTAATAGGAGGCCTCCTAATCTTGATTGCTGTGCTAATCGGTTTGAATAAGGCAGGATTTATTGGCAACCAAGAAAAAGGCAAAGAAGTCGAAATAGCTTCCATTGACGAAATTACAATAGTCGAAACCGTGTCGGCTACCGGAAAAATTCAGCCCGAAGTTGAAGTTAAAATTTCTTCTGAAGTTTCAGGCGAAATTATCGATTTGCCCGTAAAGGAAGGTCAAGTAGTCAAGAAGGGCGATTTACTCGTAAAAATCAATCCAGATTTGTATACTTCTGGCCTAAACAGAACAATGGCAGGTCTTGAAGGAACAAAAGCAGGTTTGAGTCAAGCCGACGCGCAATTCAAAGAAGCGCAGGCAAATTATGAGCGCAACAAAACATTATTCGATAAAGGAATAATTTCGAAGTCGGACTGGGACCGCGCTGTTTCAGCTTTTGAAGTTGCAAAGGCCGCAAAACAATCTGCATATTATAACGTTAAAAGCGCATCGGCAACAGTAATCGAAGCACGGGACAACTTAGGCCGCACCACAATTTATTCACCTGCAAACGGCACAATTTCAATGTTGGGCGTCGAATTAGGCGAACGCGTACTGGGAACGCAGCAGATGACGGGCACAGAAATTTTGCGGGTTGCCAATTTAAACAATATGGAGGTCGAAGTCGATGTGAATGAAAATGACATCGTCAAGATTACAGTAGGCGATTCAGCTCGCGTGCAAGTTGATGCTTATCTTAAAAAGGATTTTAAAGGAATCGTAACAAGCATTTCAAATTCCGCAAATACAGCTTTGACAGCGGACCAGGTAACAAATTTTAAAGTGAAAGTGCGTATTCTCAAAGAATCCTATGAAGATTTGTCTAAAGGAAAACCGGAAAATTTCTCACCTTTCAGACCTGGAATGACTGCAACAGTAGACATCATCACGACCAGAAAAGAGAATATATTGGGCGTGCCAATTAGCGCCGTTATTATAAAATCTGATACAACAGCCACTAAAGCAAAAGCTACTGAAAAAGGCGCTAATAAAACCAAATCCGATAAAAAATTCGAGTGTGTTTTCGTAAAATCAGGCAACAAAGCCAAATTACGCATTATCAAAACAGGCATTCAAGACGACACTAATATCGAGGTTTTAAGCGGCTTGAAAAAAGGCGATGTTGTGATTGTAGGGCCATATAACACCGTAACAAAGGAGCTTAATCCAGGCGATGATGTTGTTGTTGCCGACAAACCTAAGACCACAAAGGAACAAAAATAATGCCCTATATTCTAAATCTAGAAACTGCAACTAAAAACTGTTCGGTTTCCGTTTCAGATGCCGCAACGGGCAAAATATTGCACTGCATAGAAACCGCCGAGCAAGGCTATTCGCACGCGGAAAAATTACACGTTTTCATTGAAAAAGTACTAGCCGAAACGCAACTGACATACAAGTCAATTTCGGCTGTTGCCGTTAGCCAAGGGCCAGGTTCTTATACCGGATTGCGAATTGGCGTTTCCGCGGCAAAAGGGCTCTGTTACGGCCTGGATATTCCATTAATTGCCACCGATACTTTGCAGGTCTTGGCAATGCAACTGTCTGTTAATGAAGGTGTAATTGTACCCATGATTGATGCCCGACGTATGGAAGTATACAGCGCGATTTTCGACCACACCGGTCAAAATATTCGGAAAGTTGCCGCTGAAATTTTATCTGAAGAAACTTTTTCAGAAGCGACGCAAATTGTCAATATCATTGGCGACTGCCAAGATAAATGCCGAATCATGACTGGTGAATTCATTCGCTTTCACGAAAATTGCATCTACCCATCATCGCGTGAAATGGGCATTTTGAGCGCACAAAAATTCCAAAATAATGAATTCGAAGATCTGGCCTATTTTGAGCCTTTCTACTTGAAAGATTTCATGACCACTGCTAAGAAAATTAATTAGGCCGCATCCCTTTCCCCACGCTAAACCCCAACAAAGGGTCGCGCTTTTCGGCTGTATCTTTTTTTTTCGCTGCTGGCGCGCTCAAAAAAAAGGATGCCGCCTGCAATCGCTTGCGGAACTGTTAACTACGTTCAATAACATAGGGTTGAATCTCAATTCCCGAACTGTCAAACGAGGTTTTAATCTCTTCTAAAATTTCTCCAGTCATCAAGCCAAAATCTTCATTATGCGCCCAAGGACGCACAGCCAAGTGAATGCTAGAGTCTGTAAGTTCTCGAACAAGAACAGCAGGTTCAGGGTCTTGAAGTACTTTCTGATTGTTAGTCAGCACGGCATATATAATCTTTTTGGCGTCTTTTATATTGGTGTCATATGAAATTGAAATGGTCAGGTCTGCTCTGCGCACCCGTTCAACACTCGAATTGACAATGGTGCCATTAGATAAAATGCCATTTGGAACATAGATGGTTTGGTTGTTAGCATTAACTAATTTTGTAACAAAGATCTGAATTTCACAAACTGTTCCAGCAATGCCTTGCGCCTCGATGAAATCACCAACCCGGAATGGTTTGAACAAGATAATCAACATGCCGCCTGCAAAATTCGAAAGGGAGCCTTGCAATGACAAGCCCACTGCCAAGCCTGCGGCGCCCAAAACAGCAACAAAAGAGGAAGTCTCAACGCCTAATTTGGAAATGACCGTAATGAACAGCAATACGCGCATAGACCAAAGCAGCATGTCGGCTAAAAACCTGGACAAGGTTGGGTCTAAAGAACGCCGTACCATAATTCGACGCACAAGTCTATTGATCAATCTAATTGCATACAGCCCTATAAATAGCACCAGAAGCGCGGAAACCAGCTTCGGAAAATAAGAAAACAATAAATCTGTATAATAGCTGGCGTAATTGACAGTTAGATTCATATTGATGGTTGCGTTAATTGTGCCAATACTGCTGCTAAATTATGCGATGGTTGCTGGCAACTTTTGTTTTGACAAACATAGAAGAGCGATTGATTTTCGGCAAATCGATTGCTTAGGAATGGAAGAGTCGTTGCCTTGTCGCTACTTGCAATTACAACATGTGGCAAGTATTTATTATTGATTTTTTTGAAGTCTTTTGACGCGTTTTCACCTACGATTGCTAATTCTTTTGACTGCTCACTAAAATTTAAAAAAACATTTAGCCAATTGCTAAACGCGGAAGGATAATCTATTGAAGGAATGATGTGGTGCAGCATTTTTTCGCAAACAGATTCATAATGCGTATTTGCAAAATAGATGGAGAGTTTGTATAAATTGGAAGCCATAACAGAATTAGATGCAGGAATTACGTTGTCTTCCAATTCGAAATGAGTTGTGATTAATTCTGGATCAGTTTTGCTTGTAAACCGAAACAGCGCTTTGTTTTCATCATAAAAATGATCAAAACAATAATCCGTGAGCATTTTTGAATGGTGAAGCCAAGATTCATCTGACGTTGCCACATATAATGCGATAAAAGCATCAATCACTAAAGCGTAATCTTCCAAGTAGGCATTAATCGTGCTTTTGCCATTTTTATTGCTGCGCCATAAATGCCCGGCTGAATCCCACATTTGTGTTACAAGAAAACGTGCGTTTTGCAGCGCCATTTCCAGAAAATGTTCATTTTCGATGGCGGTATACGCATCCACAAATCCTTTCAACATTATTGCGTTCCAAGAGGTTAAGCATTTGTCGTCTAATCGTGGCCGATTTCGCTGCATGCGGACTTCAAATAATTTATTTTCCCACGCTGCCATTTTTGAGGCTAATTCCGTTGTTGTTGTGCCAAGGGTATCTGCTAATTGCGTTGCTGTTTGTTTTTGAATTAGAACATAATTTCCGTGCTCCCAATGCCCGAAGTCGTTGATGTTATAAACAAGTGCGAATGCATCAAAATCCTCCTTAAGAATGGATTGTAATTCTTCTTTTTGCCAAACATAGAACGCGCCTTCTTCTAATATTCCTGCTTTGTTGATGCTGTCTGCATCTTGAGCGCTGTAGAATGCGCCGTTTGGTGCTGTTAGTTCTCGCGTAACAAATGCTAATGTTTTTTCGATAATGCTTTTGTAGAGTGGGTTTTGTGTTCTTTTGTACGCATCTGCGTAAACCGATACCAGTTGGCCATTATCGTATAGCATTTTCTCGAAATGGGGAACATGCCATTTCATGTCGACTGAATAGCGAGAAAATCCGCCGCCAACAGTGTCGAAAATGCCGCCGTAAGCCATTTTGGTAAGCGTTCTGTCCACGTGGCTAAGTAGTTCCGGATCATTTTGCTGGAATCCTAGTCGGTGCAAGTAATTCAGATCGGTTGGCATCATGAATTTTGGCGCTCGCGCATAGCCGCCAAAGTCTAAGTCGAAGCTTTTTTTCCATTTAATTATTAGCGGATCGATCATGTTTTGCGTGAGCTGCAGATTGGAATCCGGGTTCTGGATGACGCTAATTGCTTTTAAACCTTCATGCAATTTGTCTGCATATTCCTGGAGTTTTTCAGGATTTTCGCTATACATGGTTGCGAGTTGTTCCAAGTAGTGCATCCATTCCGCTTTCGGGACATAGCTGGCGCCCCAAACTGGCCGGCCATCGGGGAGGCAAACCACGTTGAGTGGCCATCCGCCGCGCCCTGTCATGACTTGGACCGCTTTCATATATATTGCGTCAATGTCTGGTCGTTCTTCACGGTCGACTTTTATGGAAATGAAATGCGCATTCATGGTTGCTGCTGCGTCGACGTCTTCAAAACTATCGTGCTCCATGACGTGACACCAGTGGCAAGCGGAATATCCAGAACTGATTATGATTAGTTTGTTTTGACTTTGTGCTGTGGCTAAGCTTGTCTTGTTCCATGCTTTCCAATGCACGGGGTTTTGTGCGTGTTGGAGTAGGTATGGACTTGTTTCTTTGGCTAGTTCATTCATATTGGTCTGTTTTTTAGCCCCGATAGAGCCGGTATCCTTTTTGCGAATATGATTTTGAATTTGTGTCATATTTTCTGCAAAAAGATAGAGGCGAAAGCGGGATTGGCTTCAAAAAAAAAGCGCCGAAACCGACGCTGATTGTTTTAAGGATTGACTGCTTCGACCTTTATTGCTTCGTCGTTGAGCATGTCTTTCAGCATGTTTTCGATACCGCTTTTGAGCGTGAACGTTGATGATGGGCAGCCGTTGCAGGCGCCTTGCAGAATGACACGCACCCTTTTTTCGGTGGGGTCGTATGAGTCGAACAAGATATTGCCGCCATCTGCTGCAACTGCTGGCTTGACGTATTCCTCTAGAATATTGATGATTTTTTGAGAGGTTTCGTCTAGGGTATCAAAATTTGTAATCTGCTGTTTTTCCTGTTTTTGTTTTAAATCAACTGCGTTTTCATCTAGTATAACGCCGCCGTTTTCGATGTATTGTTTAATGAACGAGCGCAATTCGATTGTGATGTTGTCCCATTCATATAAGTCATATTTTGTAACCGAAATATAATTTTCGTCGATGAATATTTCTTTTACGTATGGAAAATTGTATAATGCTTGGGCGAGTGGCGATGCTTTTGTTTCGTCGATATTTTTGAATTCGAGCGCCGTTTTTGTGAGTCGGATGCTGGCAACAAACTTTAGTGCCGATGGGTTTGGCGTTGTTTCGCCGTATACCGTAACGGGTTGTTTTCCAGAAGTTACGGGATCTGCTTTTACGATGACTCCACCATTGTTGACGAAATTTTCGATTTGTTCGGCAACGGCGTCTTGAACATCTTGCCATTCGACGATATTGTAGCGTTCGATTGCGACAAAATTGCCTGAAATATAGACCGATTTCACGAACGGTAAGTGGAATAATTGCTGTGCAAGCGGCGAATTTCCGGCTTCGTCGATATTTTTATATTCGTAGTTTTGATTGAGCGATATGAAGTCTGGAAATTCGAATTTTAGAATAACTGGGTTCTGTGTTTCCTTGATTGTTATCTTGAGCATTATCAGTTTATTTTTGCGCAAATTTAGCGAAGTTTAAGGGGGCAATTAATTATATTTGAAGAATTAAATTATTATTAACAATTTTTTAATCTAAATTTTCGGTGGGTTTTGGTTCTGTTGGCGTATTAAATAGCAGTTTTTGGTGGTATGTGTGCGATAAGTCCCTATATAATTTGCATATTCTTTGAATAATATTTAAGGGTATGGATAAACAACAACAAAAATTTATATATTTGACCGCACAGCATGAATTTGCCATTTATGGACTTGAATTTAGATTGGGATTTGGCATAATTTATAATGATTTAATACCATCACGTTAAAACTTGACCTATGAATTTTAGAAAAATTTATTTTTTATTACTTCTAATAGTTTCGCAGTATTCTTTTGCACAAGAAGGAATTGCGGTTTATTCTGATTATTTAACCGATAATTATTACCTGCTTCACCCGTCTATGGCAGGAGCGGCAAGTTGCGATAAAGTTCGGTTAACTGGTCGCCAGCAATGGTTTGGCCAGGCAGATGCGCCGGCTTTGCAGACTTTAAGTTATAATGGTAGATTGAACGACAGGTCTGGTGCCGGAATTATATTATTTAATGACCGCAATGGTTATCATTCGCAGTCTGGAATGAAGTTGACTTATGCGCACCATATTATGTTTTCGCGTGATGAAGTTGATTTGAATCAGTTGTCTTTTGGTGTAAATGCTGGGTTAATTCAGAGTTTGCTTGATGAAACTAGCTTCCTTCAATCCGGTGATTATGACCAAGCTGTGGATGGGACAATTGTTCAGAAGGCTTCTTATTTTAATGTTGATATTGGCGCGTCTTATAATTACTTGGATTTTTATGCTCATGTTACAGTGAAGAACGTGCTGGCAAGTCGTCGTAAATTGTATACCGAAATTGAAAGTGATAATCTTCAGAAATTATTGTTGAGCGTTGGGTATACTTTTGGAAATAGGGATGCTATGACCTGGGAGCCATCTGTGCTTTTTCAGGCTGTCAGCGAAACCAAAGAAAAATTAGTTGACTTGAACTTGAAAGCGTATAAGGAAATGGAGTTTGGGCGTTTATGGGGTGGACTTTCGTACAGAAGAAGTTTGGAAGGCGCACAGTATCTGAGCAATCCAGGTTCGATTCAAGATCAGAAATTGCAGTATGTTACCCCAATTGTTGGCGTAAACTACAAACAATTCATGTTTGCCTATACTTACAGCGCTTTAATTGGCGATGTGAAATTTGATAATGGTGGTTTTCACCAAATTACATTAGGAATCAACTTGTTTTGCAAGCCAGATAAGTACGAATGTAATTGTCCTGCAATTAACTAAATACAATCAGTCCCGATTAACATCGGGATTTTTTAATTCTAAGAATATGCTAATTAAATCCGTAAACGGGAAATCGCCGTTAATTCCACAGAGTTGTTTCATTGCCGAGAATGCGACTATTATTGGCGACGTTTCAATGGGCGAGGAGTGCAGTATTTGGTATAATGCCGTTCTTCGCGGTGATGTTCATTACATCAAAATGGGCAATAGGGTGAACATTCAGGATGGCGCGGTAATTCATTGCACCTATCAGAAGCACCCCACAATAATTGGCAATAACGTTTCTGTTGGGCATAACGCTATTGTTCATGGCTGTACTTTGCATGATAATGTTTTGGTGGGCATGGGCGCAATCGTGATGGATAATTGTGTGGTGCATAGCAATTCTATCATCGCGGCTGGTGCGGTGGTGACGCAAAACACTGTTGTGGAATCAGGTGCTATTTATGCAGGTGTTCCTGCGAAGAAAGTTAAAGATATCGACGAATCTGATTTTGCGGGGGAAATAGGCCGTATTTCAACAAATTACGTCATGTATGCCAGCTGGTTGAAGGAAGATTAGAAATCTTGTTGCAATATCTTAAATTGGCTTCCTACGATCTGCTGAAGGACGTTAGCATCTGAATTGGTATAGAATATACAATTTGCTTCGTTTGCATTGTTGAGTCCGTTGTTTAAGGACAATATTCTTTGGGTTTGTTTTGCGACTGCTTCGCCTGAATCGATAATTTTTACGGAGTTGGGAATTATTTTTTTTATTTCTGAAATCAAATACGGATAGTGGCTGCAGCCAAGCACAAGATAGTCGATTTGATGTTCTACTAAAGGTATTAAATACGCCCGAAGCAATATTCTCATCTCTTCTGATTCGATTTTTCCCGCTTCAATTAACTCCACCAGACCATCGCCTTGCTGTTCGATGATATTTGTATTCGTGAATAGCGAAGTGGTGCTGTGAAAAAGGTCGCTGCTGAGTGTTCCTTTAGTGGCGAGTATTCCGATTGTTTGTGTTTTAGAGTTTAAGGCAGCTGGCTTTATAGCTGGTTCAATGCCAATGAAAGGCACTTGATATTTGTTTCGCAAATGTTGAATAGCATTTGTGGTGGCAGTATTGCACGCCACTACAATCAGTTTGGCGCCAAGATCTATTAGCAATTCGGTATTTTTTTCGCTCAGTGCAATTATAGCTTCTTTTGATTTAGCACCATAAGGCGCATTTTTACTGTCAGCTAAATAGATGGTGCTTTCGTTTGGCAAAAGTGAATGGATTTCACGCCAAATTGAAGTGCCGCCAATACCAGAGTCAAATAGTCCAATGGATTGTGTCTTGTTCATAAAACAAATGTAAAAAAAAAACTGCCCGAGTTTCGGGCAGTTTTTATAGGAGGTTCTATTTAGATTAAAATCCTAAATCTTTTCTAACGTCTGCAGTTAAATTTGGACCGTCAGCCACTAGTAAGCCAGCAGAATTCAAAACATATTGAAATCCTTTTGCTTTTCCTACTTTTGTAATAGCAGCTTTAACTTTATCTTCAATTGGTTTTAGCAAATCGCCTTCTTTTTTCTGTAGTTCTTTTTGAGCATTGTCTCTGTAGTCAACAATTCTTTTTTGCATGTCCTGCACTTCTTTAGAACGATCTTCGTTTATTTTGTCAGATACAGTAGGTGCTTCTTGCTCGTATTTTTTCAATTTCGATTGATATTCTTCTACCATTGTTCTGTATTCCGTATCGTAAGTACCAGAAAGTTTTTCAAGTTGTTTTTGAGCGTCAAGCATTGCCGGCATTTTGCTAGTAAGTTCGCTAACGTCAACATGTGCAATTTTTGCTTGTGCATTTGCAACATTGTTCGCACCTAAGAATAATACAGCTGCTATTAGTAGAGATTTAATTTGTTTCATTGTGTTTAAGATTTAATTAATTATTGGTTTTTATTGATCTTTCTTTTTGTTTTTTTCTCTTTCAAGTCTTGCCGCTTCTCTATCGGCTAAAACTTTTAGTCGTTTTTCTTCGAGTTCTTTCTGTCTTTCTTTTTGCAAGCGTAATTTTTCGGCAACCGCTGCATCCCGAATTTCTGCTGCTGTTTGCGCGTTTGTCTTGCCCCCCTCTGTATCAGTTCCTGTAGTTTTTTCAGCTTGGGTCTGCGCTTTAGGCTTTTTCAACTCTGCTCTTTTTCGATCTGCTTCTTCTTTTCTCGTTGCGAACGCGGCCTTCTTATCTTCGATGATTTTCTCTCGTTCTGCTTTTCTGGTTTCGGCTAATTTTTGCTTTTCCAAAAGTTCTGGATTTTCCTTTGCAAAATCTTCACGTGCTTCTTTCGCTTCTAAGTCTTTTAGTTGCTTTTTTGTAAGCTGTTCCCGCTTCGCAGCTCTTGTCAAAACCCGTACCACTTGATCACTGATGTCAAATCTTTTTGCAGCAAAGAGCATTGTCAGATCTGAAGATTTATCGAATATGAAGTCGTATTTTTTGGCCTCTGAAATATCCTGAATAGCATTAAAAATTTGATCCTGAATTGGTTGCACTAATACTGCTTTTTGAATAACCAAATCACCATTTGGACCGAAACGTTTTTGCTGATATTCCATTAATAATGTTTCCTGATACTTAATTTCTTCCTCGCGTTCTTCAATTAAGTCTTTTGTCAACAGAACCCGTTCAGTCTTTAGGGCATCTTTTAGTTTTGAAATATCATTCTTCTTCGTTTCGATTTCTTGCTTCCAATTTTGGGCTTTTGATTCCAATTGATTTTTTGCCTCCGAATAATCAGGGACATTTTGCAAGATGTATTCCATATCGATATAGCCAATTTTAACGCCACGCGTTTGAGCGTTGGCGCTTATGGCGAAAATACAGAAGAGGATTAAGCTATATTTTTTCATTGTATAAATGCTTTAGAAAATATCATGCCATAAATATAATTAAAATTGTTGGCCAATGATAAAATGCGTTTCCCAACCGTTTGGTTTGATTAAACCTTGAATTGGTAATGAGTCAAATCCGTATCCAAAATCAATACCTAGCAATCCAAAAGCAGGCATGAATACTCGCAATCCAAAACCAGCAGATCTTTGCAGTACAAAAGGATTGTAGTTTTTGAATGAATCGTATGCCGTTCCACCTTCCAAGAATGTCAGTGCATATATGGAGGCAGATTGCTTAAGTGTGATCGGGTATCGCAATTCGAGCGAAAATTTATTGTATACCGCTGCGCCATTTTGTGCTCCTGTTGCATCACTTGGTGTTAGCGATTGGTTTGGATAACCCCTAAGACCAATAACCTCACGGCCATCCAATGCAAAGTTTGCCAATCCGTCTCCTCCTAAGAAGAACCTTTCGAAAGGCACCAAACCTCTGTCTTGGTTATATGCGCCTAAGAATCCGAATTCGCCTAATGAACGCAATACTAATTTATCGTAAATTCTGGTAAACCAATCAGCTTTGAATTTCACTTTGTAATATTCCAACCAATTGAATCGTTTTTGATCCACTTTTGACACATCAACGTCTGCATCACTATAATTTTCTGGTGCAACATAAACTACGCCTGTCTGGTTGGTGCCATCTACTAGTTGCGTAGTGGTTTTTATATAGTCACCAGGCTGGATATAAACGCCATCTAAACCATAAATGCCCACGCCGCTGTGTCGTGCTTTATATTCGGCTAATGTTCCTAAGTTTTTGTAATCGATTTTGTTAAACGCGGAATATGGTGGCGTAAATTTTGCCGATACACTAAATTCAGATCCGTATGTTGGAAAAATTGGGTTTAAACCTTTGTTGTTTCTGCTAAGACCAATCGTGTACGCCAAATTTCTTGATGCACCGTCACCAAACTTGAACAATCCTGTGTTGTAATTGTTCAAATCGTAATATTGAAAACTGATCGCATGTGATAAGATAAAAGAATCATCTGGCACTTGAAGTCTTTTCGCAATACCTGTTGATAAACTTAGGATGTTGAAACTCTTCGATCTGTCTACATCGCGAGTTGCGAAGTTGTTCAGGAATTGCTTGCTATATGAAATCGAGCTGCTAAACTGAATTGGTTTTTTACCACCAAACCATGGCTCAGAAAACGACAAACTGTAAGTTTGGAAAAATGAACTTCCTTGCAAACGTAAAGAAACTTTTTGCCCATCACCCATTGGCAACGGATCGTATGCCTCTTTTTTAAATAGATTTCTAACAGAAAAGTTATTAAATGACAGCCCCAAGGTTCCAATAAAGCCTCCCCCGCCATAACCACCTTGCAATTCAACTTGGCTAGAGCCTTTTTCAACAACGTTATATTCGATGTCGACCGTACCCGCAGCGCCATCTACGTTTTTAAACTTAGGGTTAATTGCTTCTGGATCGAAGAATCCAAGTTGGCTAATTTCTCGAATACTGCGAACGATTGTTTCCCTGCTGTATTTTTGGCCAGGTTTCGTTTTGAGCTCGCGGTAGATTACTTCATCATTTGTTTTGTCGTTTCCAACAACTGAGATTTTGTTGAAGTAAGCGATTGGACCTTCCACAATTCTAATTTCGAAATCGATTGTGTCGTTCGCTGTTTTCACTTCAACGGCGTTTACATTCGAAAATAAGTAACCGTTATTTTGGTATAAATTGGTGAGGTCTTCTCCGTCTTGGCTTGTTTTGTCTGCAATTCTTTTTTCCAGCAGTACGCCGTTGTAAACGTCTCCCTTATTAATGGCCAGCATGTTTTTTAGCTGCTGATCTGAATAGACAGAATTACCTAGAAATTTAATGTCGCCAAAGTAATATTTATTGCCTTCCTCAACATTAATCTTGATGTTTAATTTTTTTGTATTCTTATTAAAAGCAACTGAATCAGAGACGATTCGTGCATCGCGATAGCCTTTCTCTTTATATTTTGTTACGATATTGGCAAGATCCTCTTTATATTTGCTTTTGATGTATTTTGAGCTCTTAAAAACACGAAAAGGACTTTGCTCTTTTGTGTTCTTCATAAACTTACGTAGGCTGCGATTTGTGAATTTTTCATTGCCTACAAATGCAATTTCATGCACCTTTATTTTATCGCCCTTGTCAATATTAACAACCATCTTTACTTGATTGACAACTGTCGTGTCTGGCGCGATTGCGATGTTCACTTTTGTGCTGTAATAGCCTTCTTTTCGGTATTTGTTTTCGATGTAGTTTTTAGTAGTTGTAACTAAATTTTCGTTAACAATTTTTCCTATTGTAAGTCCAGTATCTTTAATTAATGCCTCTCTTTTTCCTTTTTTGATGCCAACAAATTTTACTTGGCTAAGCTTCGGCAATTCATTGATTTTTAATTCAATCCAAATACTATCGTTCGAAATTTTATTTACGTAGAAATCAATTTCGCTAAAAAGACCTAGTTTTCCTAGTTTTTTCACAGCGTTGCTTAATTCTTCTCCAGGCACAATAATTGGCTGGCCTATGTCTAATCCGGCAAAAACAACAACAGTTTGTTTGTTGAAGCTTATGTTTCCTGTTACATCAACATCTGCTAAAACATACTGCGTTCCTTGATCGAACGGCACGCGTTCTTGTGCTGACATTTGAAAAATACTCCCTAAAAATAATACTCCAAGGAATATTTTAATACTCTTATTTAACACTAATAACTTATTTAATTTGTTCACTGGTTTTTCCAAATCTACGTTCTCTACTTTGATAATCAACTAATGCGGCATTTAAATGTTTTTCTTCAAAATCTGGCCATAGCACGTCGCAAAAATATAATTCTGAATAGGCAATCTGCCACAACAAAAAATTACTGATTCTATGTTCGCCGCTTGTTCTAATTAGCAAGTCAACATCTGGTAAATTTCGCGTGTAAAGATGCTGATTAATAATTAATTCGTCAATATCGTCAATTGAAATTATATTATTTTTAACTTTAAAAGAAATCTGCTTCACGGCATTAATTAGTTCTTCTCTAGAACCATAGCTCAATGCCAGCGTCAGCACCATTCTTGTGTTGTTTTTTGTGCGGTCAATGACGTCTTTCAACTCCTCTTGCGCTGATTTTGGCAACATCTCCAAATTCCCAATAGCATTTAGCTGTATGTTATTATCCATCAAAGTGGAAATTTCCTTTTTCAACGCCTTAATCAGCAGTTTCATTAAGGTTTCTACTTCAATTTTTGGGCGGTTCCAATTTTCGGTTGAGAATGCATATAAAGTTAGATATTCAATGCCCAATTTAGCACAAGATTCTACCGTTTTGCGAACAGATTTTGTCCCGCTTTCGTGCCCAAAAACCCGAAGCAATCCCTTTTGTTTTGCCCATCGGCCGTTGCCGTCCATGATGATGGCAAGGTGCTTTGGAAGTCGGTCTTTGTCTAATTGTGAAAGGTCGCTCATGTCTAGTCGTTGCAGTAACAAGGCTTGTTGCCAAATGTGTAGGTCAAAGTAAATCCACTAAATACATACCAGTCGTTGCTATTTAGATTGCCAAATCGCAAGGGTGCTAAGTTTTCGTTTTTTGGATTACTGCCGTCTAAGTTGTCTGTAAATGTATACCGTGCACCCACTTCAAAAGCGAGAATCCACGAAGGCAGAATATTTGTTTTTACGCCAACAGTCATCGGGATGGCTAATGCCGTGCTTGTATAATCTTTTTTAGTACCCTCTGGAAGCACAAATAATTCGTCGTATACAAAGTATGAAATTCCAGAATATACATAAGGTGTAAATTTTGGCATCATTTGGTGCAAATCAAAATCAAAGAAATTAAATTCTATTCCAGCAGATAGCTCACGCAGTTGATTCTCAAAATCGAAATCCCGCATATAGCGACTCGGCACATTTGATTTTTCATCTCTTGATGTAATTTTGGACTGCGTATACGAAAATCGAAAAGCATGTCGCGGACTCCGGTTCCATTTGTATAGAATACCGAATGCAGGCTCGTTTGGCGATACATATGTCGTGGGACCAACATCACCTATATAATTACTACCACCTAAAAACCCGCCAATCTCATGTATTTGAGCTTTGCAGAATAATCCCGACAATAGTAACGCTAAAATGATTAATCTATTCATATTTTAAAAATAGCCTGCGAATATAAGAATTATGGCCGCTTATTCATACATAAACTTTATCTATTTCGAGGTCTATCTAAACAACGAAAATATTTTTAGTGTAGTATATGCGTCGCTAAAATGTTTAGTTTCGTTTGTCTTCGCCCCAAAGCAACTTGTTGCGCAAGGTTTTCAAAAAGGTTTCATTCGGTATTTCAACCATCTTTATGGTATAAGGTGTTTTGCGAATCGTTAAAACCGAATCGTTTTTCACAATTGCTATTCGCGAATCAAGCGAAACCAAATATTGTTCTTCTCGGCCCGTAATCCGAAGTTTGATTTCCTTGTCGTCTGGAATCACTAATGGCCTTGCATTCAGGTTGTGGGGTGCAATTGGCGTAATCACTAAACTTTTCACATCAGGCGTCAAAATAGGTCCGCCGCAACTCATCGAATATCCTGTGGATCCTGTGGGTGTCGAAATAATCAAGCCATCTGCCCAATAGGAATTTAGGTATTCGTCGTTCAAACTGGTTTCAATCGTAATCATCGACGTCGTATCTTTTCTGCTCACAGATATTTCGTTCATTGCAAAATTTAAGTCGACAACGCCACTACTTTTTGGCAATCCATCAACACTCAATAATGTTCGTTCAGAAATAGTAAATTTCTTCTCAATCACAAACTGCATAAATTCAGCGATATTGTCTTTCTGAACAGTCGCCAAAAACCCCAAACGTCCTGCATTAATGCCTAAAATGGGTATGTTTGAATTGCGTACCAAAGTTGCTGCGCGCAAAATCGTGCCATCGCCACCAATGCTTAGCATCAGGTCAAAGGTCGAATCAAGATCCTGATGGCAGCTAAAGGTTTTGTATTCTTTACTGACGATTTTCTTGTCATAAAGCATCTTCAAAAACTCGGATTCTATAACCAAATCAACATGATTGTTGTTGAAAAAGATAAAAATATCCTTAATTATTGGTTCTGTGCTGTTCTGGTAATATTGGCCGTAAATCGCTACTTTCATAAATACAGAAAAAATTAAATATTGAGGTACCGATCCAAATAATCCGAGCGTTCCTTCAAACTCGTCAGATAATTGTCTTCTTGATGTTCCGATACAATTTCATAATCATACCGCCTAAAAGTCTGAATAATTTCATTCAAAACACCCAAAGTTATTTTCAGAGTGATCTGAACACTGCTGGCTGTGGCATCCGAAATGAAAACACCAAGCAATTTCCCATTGTTGCTTTCAACTATTTGAACAACCTGACTCATGGAATATTCCGCAATCGGTTTCTGAACAATGATAATGCCGCCTGATTCTTTCAAAAATGGGGTTTCATTAAAAAATTTAATAACATCTTCTAGCTGATAATAACCCACATATCGGTTTTCAGCATCTAAAACAGGCACAATATTACTCTGATTTTTCGCAAATATCTCCAAAACATCCATCCAAATCATAGTGGTTCGCGCAAAAAATCCTTCCAGCGCATATCGGCAATCAACAACCAACTCATTGCCATCAAATGTTTCAGCATCATCTCGCGACAAACAACCCATATAAGTGCCTTCATCAACAATAGGATAATGCGAAAATGGCACAGAACCAAACAATAAATTCACCTTCTCAATAGTTGTTTGACTTTCAATTGGCAAATAATCGTCCGTAATATAGTCAGTAATTGTTGTCATACGTATTGCTTTATAATCAATGCAAAATAATCAAATTTTAGCAGAATAACCCTCTTTAACTTCGTATTTTTGTAGCGGAGTTTAAACCACAATAAATGACAAAGCTAAGCGTAAACATCAATAAAATTGCAACCCTTCGAAATGCCCGAGGCGGAAACGTGCCAGATTTACTCAAAGTTGCCGCCGATATTGAGCGTTTTGGCGCACACGGAATCACGATTCACCCGCGACCAGACGAACGACACATCCGATATGACGACGCACGAGCGCTGAAAAACATCGTGAAAACGGAATTCAATATCGAAGGAAATCCGCAGCATAATTTCATCGACTTAGTCCTAGAAGTAAACCCTGAACAAGTCACCCTAGTGCCAGACGCCATCAATGCGATCACCTCAAATGCCGGCTGGGACACGGTCAAACATTACGATTTTCTAAAAGACGTCATCCAAACTTTCAAAAGCCAAGGCATTAGAACATCAATTTTTGTGGATCCTGTTCTATCCATGATCGAAGGTGCAGCAAAACTGGGTTGCGACCGCATCGAACTCTACACCGAAGCTTTCGCCTCAGAATATTCAAAAGGCAATCACGCCGCAATAAAACCCTACACAGAAGCTGCTATTTTGGCAAACAAATGCGGGTTAGGGATTAATGCCGGACATGATCTAAGCCTCGAAAACATCAAATTTTTCAAGGAAAACATCCCCAATCTACTGGAGGTTTCAATCGGGCACGCACTAGTTTGCGAATCACTCTATTTAGGCTTGGACAACGTCGTAAATATGTATTTAAGTAAGTTAAAATAATTTTGGGCGTGCCCCGCGAAAAGGCGGGTCGGGCTGTTCGGTACAATTTTTTTTGTTGAAAAAACAAAAAAAGATTTCCCCTGCCATCCCTCACGCAAATACTGCTAAACAAGATGCTATATTCTAAAATTGAAGGAACAGGAAAGCCACTCATCATTCTCCACGGATTCCTCGGCATGTCCGATAATTGGAAAACACTTGCCACACAATATGCCGCACAAGGTTTTCAAGTCCACGCGCTCGACCTCAGAAATCATGGCCGCAGTTTCCATTCAGATACATTCACATACGAAGCAATGGCGGAAGATGTGAAAATCTATTGCAACGAAAATCAATTGGATTCAATCACCATTATCGGGCACTCGATGGGTGGAAAGGTCGCCATGCTACTGGCCACGAAGTTCCCCGATTTAATCGAAAAGCTAATCGTAGCCGATATCGGCCCTCAGTTTTATACGCCTCATCACCAAGATGTTTTCGCAGCGCTCAACGCGGTCGATTTTACACAAAAACCAGATCGCGCACAAGTCGAAACTGCAATGGCACAGTTTATTCCTGATGCTGGCACGCGCCAATTTTTAATGAAAAGCTTGTTTTGGAAACAACCAGACCAACTCGCATTTCGCTTCAATCTTCAGTCTTTCAATGACAACAAGGATATGATTGGCACAGCACTTCCGTACGAAGCACGTTTCGAAAAACCGACGCTTTTTCTGAAAGGAGAAAAATCAAAATACATCCGCGAGGAAGATTTGCCGCTAATTAAGCATCATTTTCCAAAGTATCAACTACGCGAAATTAAAGGCGCCGGTCATTGGCTTCACGCCGAAAATCCAAAAGATTTTTTCGACTACACCATCTCGTTTCTAACTTAATTTTTTACGAATTTCTTGTAGCGCAACCCTTCAGAAGTGCTGATTTTTAGCAAATAAACACCAGAACTCAAGTCAGCCACATTGATCTGGAGCGCCGACTCAGTTTGTTTGGGCAGGTTTCTGATGATTTTTCCAGTATAATCAACAATTGCCAAGCCATCAACAGCTGTATCGTCAGACATCACAACTGATAAAACTTCGCGAACCGGATTGGGAAGTACGATAAATTTCGAAACCAGCGCTTCATTGATGCCCAATATTGTTCCAGTCAGCTTGAAATCGTCCAGCATCAACATATAAACATTCGCGGACACATTCTGAATCGCAACCCGAACAGTCTGATTCGCATATGGCAGGTCATAAGTCACCAATGTCCAAACGCCATACGGCGCAGTAACGGCAGTAGGCCCAGAAATTGGCGTTCCAAAACCAGCAACGGTTGTGGGTACATTCGTGCCAATAAACGCGCAAACCTTAAACGACTCAAGGCCGTATGTGTTGGAAAGCGATTTCACATAAAAACTAACTTGGTTATTTGCACCGCTAAGCAAAACAGGCGGACTAATCAAAAAGTCGTTGTTGCTGGTAACGGTCGCGCTGGGTTCTGCAGCCCACGATGCCGCATATTTGGAACCAGTTCTTGCGTCAAAATTGCGCACTTCCGCACCTGAGGTCGAGTTGATTACATTCGCAGCAGTGGGATTAAAAACAATCCATGCTTGAGGTGATCCTGCGTTTGGCCAAGGCGATTGCCCAGCTGCCAATCCGCCAGTGTAAGTTGGCAGTAAATCCAGATCCAAGGTCGACCAACCCCCAAAGTTGTTCAGCGTAAAGTTGGGGTAGTTTTCAAAGCTGTCTTCAAAAAGAATGACCTGCGCTTGCAAAGTAAAAGTTAATGAAGTGATAAAAAGGAGTAATGTTCGATTCATGATTTCTAAGATTTAAGTTGAAGGCCTACTTAAAATTATGAAATGACCATGTCGGTCTTTTGAAATTTGACGTTTTTTTGTGAAAAACCAAGCCAATAGTAGTATTTTTGTACATTAAAACGTAAAAAATGAAACTACTATTGCGCATTGTTATTACTGCTTTTGTAGTAATGCTTTTATCTCATTTGATGTCAGGCGTGCAAGTGAGCGGATTCGCCTCTTCAATCTTAGTGGCTGTTGTTCTTGCGCTTCTAAATGTATTCATCAAACCAATCATCGTAATTTTTACTTTACCCGTGACTATCTTCACCCTTGGATTGTTCTTATTGGTAATAAACGCGCTGATTGTACTGATTTGTTCTGAACTGGTATCTGGCTTTGCAGTTGCTGGGTTTGGAACGGCATTATTATTTAGTATCCTGCTTTCCATCCTGCAATCAATTTTATTCAGACTTACCGGAGAAAGCAAATAAAACTTAAACCGCTAAAAATTGGCGGGGTTGTAAAAATGTTATAATTTTGCAACCCAATTTTATACACAAAAAAATGAACATCACCAGACAAGATATCGACGATTTAAATGCCGTAATTACAATTGAAATTGTAAAAGAAGATTATGCTGATAAAGTAGAAAAATTATTGGCTGATTACCGCAAAAACGCTGCAATTCCGGGATTCAGAAAAGGAACGGTGCCAGTGGGAATGATTAAGAAACAATACGGAAAAACGGTACTTTTAGAGGAAGTAAACCGCATTCTTCAGGAAAATTTGAATCGTTATTTGCAAGAGCAGAAACTCAATATACTGGGGAACCCGCTACCAAAGGAAACTGAAAACTTTGATTGGGAACATGATAATTTCAAATTTGATTTTGAAATTGGTCTTACACCAAATTTCACAGTTAATTTAGATGCTAAAACAGCGATCACAAGATATAAAATTATAGCCGACGATAAAATGTTGGACGACCAAGTTTTGCGAATTCGCAAACAGTACGGCAAATTGATTGCTCAAGAAGTTGTAGAAGAAAATTCAGATATTACTGGAACTTTCAGCAATGAAGAAAAAGGAATCCACAATACGACGACGTTTGCCCTTGATATTTTTAAAGACAAAGCAATAGGCCAGAAATTTGTAGGCAAGAAAGTGGGCGATGTGGTTGAATTGTCTACAAAAGGATTATTCGACGACGATCATAAATTGATGGACTATTTGAAAGTGGGTCATGACGACGTTCACGGATTGGATGTTACCGTAAACTTCACAATCGAGGAAATCAACACGAGTGAGCCAGCAGAATTGACACAAGAATTATTCGATAAATTGTTTGGCGCTGGAAACGTAACTTCAGAAGCTGATTTAAGAACAAAAATTAAAGATGACGCTGAAACGCAATTCGCGATTCAAGCAGATCAAAAATTCTTAAACGATGCGACAGAGGCCCTAATCAACAACTCAAAATTTGATTTGCCAGCTGAATTTTTGAAAAAATGGATTCGTGTCGCAGGCGAAACACCAATGACACCAGAAGAAGCAGAAGTTGAATATGCAAAATCCGAAAATGGCTTGCGTTACCAACTAATCGAAGGTAAAGTAATCACTGATAATAAATTACAAATCACTTTTGAAGATTTGAAATCATTTACGGCAGATGTCATTAAGAAGCAAATGGCGCAATTTGGCCAAATGGATCCAACAGAAGCGGATGTTGAAGGAATTGTGGCACGCGTGCTTTCAAACCAAGAAGAAGTAAAAAGATTATCAGAACAAATTATGAGCGAAAAAATGCTCAATCTTTATAAAGAGAAAATCGCAGCTAAAACCAAAGAGGTGAGCTACGAGGATTTTGTTAAAGAAATGTACGGCGAATAAATAGTATAAATATTCGTATATTTAGTTCGATTTAAAATCAAAAACGGAGTTACAATCTTTATAAAAATCATATGAATTACGGTAAAGAATTTAAAAAATTTGCAACAAAAGACCACGGTGTAAGCAGTCTTTATTACGATAAAATTGTGAGCAGCATGAACCCAATGGGCATGACGCCATATATCATTGAAGAGCGCCAATTGAATGTTTCGCAACTAGATGTTTTCTCGAGGTTGATGATGGATCGAATTATTTTCTTGGGAACAGGAATTGACGATCAAATCGCGAACATCGTGCAAGCACAGTTGTTGTTCTTGGAAAGTGCTGACGCATCAAAAGACATTCAGATCTATATCAATTCACCAGGTGGAAGTGTTTACGCTGGACTTGGAATTTATGATACGATGCAGTACATCAAACCAGATGTTGCAACAATTTGCACAGGAATGGCAGCTTCAATGGGTGCTGTTTTGTTGTGTGCAGGTGCAGCTGGAAAAAGAAGTTCATTGCCACATTCACGTGTGATGATTCACCAACCTTCAGGAGGCGCACAAGGCGTTGCAACTGATATGGAAATCAATTTGAGAGAGATGCTAAAGCTTAAAAATGAGCTTTACACCATTATCGCAAGCCACACTGGGCAATCGTTTGAAAAAGTGCACCAAGACAGCGAGCGCGATTACTGGATGATTGCAGACGAGGCGAAAGAATACGGCATGATCGACGAAGTATTGCGCCGCAGCTAATTAAAAAAACAAAAACGGACTCGTTCCGAAACTTATAAATAGATGGCCAAAGAAATATTAGAATGTTCATTTTGCGGCAGGAAGAAACCTGAAACCAACTTGTTGATTGCAGGAATCAATGCGCATATATGTGACAAATGTATCGAACAGGCGCACGGAATTGTATTGGAAGAATTGAAAAGCAGCTCAAACTCTAAGTTGGTTGCCGACCTAATTCTGAAAAAACCAAAAGAAATTCGCGCGTTCTTGGATCAGTACGTTATTGGCCAAGACCAGACAAAAAAGGTGATGTCTGTTGCGGTTTACAATCATTACAAAAGATTGATGCAACAGCAATTTGATGATGAGGTTGAGATTGAAAAAAGCAACATCGTCATGGTTGGACAAACCGGAACTGGAAAAACATTGGTTGCCAAGACTATTGCAAAGATGCTTGATGTGCCTTTGGCAATTGTTGATGCAACGGTGCTAACAGAGGCAGGATATGTTGGCGAAGATGTGGAAAGCATCTTAACCCGTTTGTTGCAAGCAGCTGATTATGACGTAGCCAAAGCAGAGCGCGGCATCGTGTTCATTGACGAAATTGATAAAATTGCCCGAAAAAGCGACAATCCATCCATTACACGCGATGTTTCTGGTGAAGGTGTGCAGCAAGCTTTGCTGAAGTTACTCGAAGGAACAGTCGTGAACGTGCCACCAAAAGGCGGACGCAAGCACCCGGATCAGAAGTTTGTGGAAGTCAATACCCAAAACATTTTGTTTATTGCGGGTGGTGCTTTTGATGGTATTGAACGAATCATCTCAAAAAGATTGAACCGCCAAGCTGTTGGATATGCGACTTCAAAAAACACGGACAATATCGATAAGGAAAACCTGTTGCAATACATCATTCCAAAAGACATCAAAGATTTTGGATTGATTCCAGAAATCATTGGTCGTTTGCCGGTATTGACGCACATGGATCCGCTGGATCGCGAAACGTTACGCGCCATTCTAACGCAGCCTAAAAACGCGTTAATTAAGCAGTACGAAAAACTGTTTAAGATGGATGAGGTCGATTTCACGATCACTGAAGAAGCCTTGGATTTTATTGTAGACAAAGCATTGGAATACAAATTAGGTGCGCGTGGATTGCGTTCGCTTTGCGAAGCAGTTTTAACTGACGCTATGTATGATTTGCCAAGCTCTGACGAAAAGAATCTGGAAATTACCAAAAGTTACGCTGAAGACACGCTAAACAGAAACTTGTTGCAGCGCTTGAAAGCGGTTTCATAAAGGAGATTTTTATAAAATGGAAACACCTGCAAGGTTGTACTTTGCAGATGTTTTTTTGCTTGGCCGATAATTTTTTGCAATTAATATCACAAATATCATCGCTGGATTCGGTTGCTCTGTTGGAAGAGCGAAAAAGTGAGATAGACAAACGTATTAAGGAAGTTTTGTTTTTGCCGGGTATAGTGAAATTTCGGAACAAGTAAGCCTCAATTTAAGACAGCCTTTCCGTTGGAAGTGGATGGTGATGCACGCAGCGTTTGCCATAACACTTCATTCGTTTAGGTCCGCAAGCAGAAAGCGCAAGCAGCAATATCAGAATCAGGCACTTCTTCATCATTTCTTCTGCAATGATTTTAGTTGTTCCAAATAATCACGTTTATTGGAAAGGCGTGGAATTTTGTGCTGGCCGCCTAGTTTGTCTTGGGCTTTCAGCCAATTGTAAAAAAGACCTTTTGGCGCAACATTGATTACCAATGGATTTAAAGTCATGTTGTTGTGCCTTTTCGCTTCATAATCAGAATTTAATGACTGCAGGGTATGATCTAATACATCCCGAAATTCAGCAATATTTGTTGGCGCAGTTTTGAACTCGACCATCCATTCGTGCGCTCCTTTTTCACGGCCATCCATAAAAATTGGCGCTACGGTATAATCGGCTATTTCAGAATGGGTTGCTTCGCACGCTTTCGCAATGGCTTTATCCGTATTTTCGACCATTAACTCTTCTCCAAAAACATTGATGAAGTGCTTGGTTCTGCCGGTAACGCGAATGCGGTATGGACTTAAGGATGTGAATCGGACTGTGTCGCCAATCAAGTACCGCCATAATCCAGAATTGGTCGTAATCACAACGGCATAATTCTTAAACAATACAACTTCTGACAACGGTACCGCTTTTTCATTGGCTGTGCCAAAAACATCCATCGGAATAAATTCGTAAAATATTCCGTAATCAAGCATCAATAACAAATCGCTTGAATCATTCTGGTCTTGTATGGCGAAAAATCCTTCTGAAGCGTTGTATATTTCGTAATATTTGAACTGATCGGAGGGCAATATTTTTTTGTATTGGTCGCGGTATGGATCAAAGCTCACGCCACCGTGAAAATATACTTCTAAATTAGGCCAAACTTCCAGTAGATTCTCTTTCCCAGTTTCTTCTAAAACCTTGTTCAAGAGAACCAACATCCACGATGGCACACCCGCAAAACTGGTCACGTTTTCATGTAACGTCTCCTTGATAATTGCAGGAATCTTGGTTTCCCATTCGCTCATCAACGAAATTTTACTATTTGGTGTGCTACTAAACTCTGCCCAAATTGGCATATTTTCAATCAGGATTGCCGACAAATCGCCGAAAAAACTGTTGTTGTCTTCATATATTTGGCGACTGCCTCCAAGGCGTAAACTTTTGCCTGTAAACAATTGTGAATTTTCGTTGTTGTTGAGGTACAAGCAAAGTAAATCTTTACTCCCTTTGTAGTGACAATTTTCTAATGCTTCGGCGCTTACGGGGATAAATTTACTTTTGGCGTTGGTGGTTCCGCTCGACTTTGCAAACCATTTGATGGGCGTGTGCCAAAAGACATTCTGATTTCCTTTACGGGTTTGTTCGATCATTGGCTCTAACGATTCGTATGGGGAAATTGGAACCCTTTCACCAAATGTCTTGTATGATTTGATTGTACTAAATTCTTTTTCTTGTCCAAAAGATGTGTTCTCAGAAGATTTCAGCAAGTTCATCAGCAATTCTTCCTGAACTTCATGTGGATATTTCAGAAACAATTCAATTTGATGAATGCGTTGTTTAAGAAACCAAGTGGCGATGGAATTTAGAAATGGAAACGGCATCTTAATCTTTTTATGTTTTTGGGCGATGATTGTCTAACTTTACCAAAAATAGCAAAAAATACCAAAAATTAACGTTAAATTCTCCAATCAAATTAGATGCGCTACGAAGGAACACTAAAAAAAATGCAGGCAGAGCTGGGAAATCCAATTCAATATTACTTGGTTTTTGCGGATACTTTTCTACACATGAACCAGTTACTGGGGCGCACAATTTCTATTAGTGCTAAGGGGTGGGAATGCGTAAATTGCAATTCGAGTAAGAAAATATTTCGACAGGGCTTCTGCTATGATTGTTTTTTTAGCAGTGCTGCAGTAGGGGATTGGATTATGCGTCCAGAATTATCAAAAGCACATTTGGGCATTGCCGATCGGGATTTGGACTACGAAAGCAGAGTGCAATTGCAACCGCATGTGGTTTATCTTTCAGCTTCTTGCGAGGTAAAAGTGGGCGTAACCAGGCACAATCAGGTGCCAACTCGTTGGATCGATCAAGGTGCTTGTAGTGCAATGGAATTGATCCGGGTGCCAAATAGATACTTAGCCGGGATTACAGAAGTCGCGCTCAAAAGCCATTATGTGGACAAAATCAATTGGCGGAAAATGCTCCTCAACCAGACAGAAATCTGCGATTTACCTGCCGAAAAACTTAAAATAGAAGCCCTTTTGCCAGAGGAAGTAAAACCATATTTTGATGCATCACATCTTGATATCACAACGCTTCACTTTCCAGTGCTTGAATATCCAACCAAGCTAACAACGTTAAGTTTAGACAAAACGCCTGAATTCTCTGGTAAATTAATGGGCATTAGAGGCCAGTATCTAATCTTCGACAATGGAATTGTGTTCAATGTTCGGAGTGCCGAAGGAACCAAAGTAGCCATTAAATTATAAAGAAAATGCCCCAAATAGTTTAACTTGTTGGGGCATTCTCATATACTATAGGTAATTAATTATGGCGTTGTAGTTTCCTTTTTAGGTTCTTCTTTTTTCTTCTTGCCAAATAATCCATTAATCACATTTCCCGCTTGGGTTTTGATGTCATTTGTGTTGATTGCAGGCGTTTTAGTTTTTGTTGTGTCTTTTGTAGCACCAGATGTTGCGCCGCTCAAGATAGTGCCTAACGCATTTGTGCCTTGTTTGACTAAACGATCTTTCTGTGCCTTCACCAATTGGGCTGTTAATGCGGCGGTGGCCTGTTTGATATCAGTACTGATTTTCGGGTCCTTAAAACTTCCTGTAACTATTGCCTTTACTGGAATGTTGTCGATTTTTGCGCCTTCTGCGGGCGTCAGTTTTGCAAGTAATGCGTTTGCTTCTGTGCCCATGTATTTAGCGGGCAAATCGAATTTTAATCCATAGTTCATGTTTTGATCAAACCCATGCGTACCAGCAATTTCCACTTTAATGTCTTGGTATCGAAGTTCGACAGGCTTTAGATTTACTTGCCCGTTTGTGAAAGTCAGAATAGCTTTCAAGTCGTTTAGGTTTACTTTCGACAAATCAATGAAACCCAATTTATTATCCAGTGCGGTGAGTAATGTGCTATTTTTTGAATTAACGGTGGTCGACAGCAATTGCCCCAATAAATCGCCATTAACCGATTTTAAATCAGGTGTCATTTCAATTGCATCTAAGTTTCCAGTGACATGAATGGTCGAATTTAATTTTCCATTTATAATGCCTGCAATGGGTGCAATTTTTTTCAGCATTTCCAACTGTGTGAAACTTTGTGCGATATCAACTTGGTTTAGGTTTAAATTTACTTTAAAAGTGGGTACCTTATTTTTTGTTGAAACATTTCCTGACACGCCAATTGTACCATCAAAAATAGATGATTTTACGTTTTCAAGTGTTGCTTGTTGATCTTTAATGATCACTTTTCCAGAAACATTTTTAAGCACTAAATTATCATATAAAACCGTGTTGACATTTGCATTCAATGTGCAGTTCAAAAATGCTGGGATTTTTATGGCTTCTTTTGATGTTGCAGCGGTTGTTTTCGAATCTGAGGCCGTCATAAAATCTGATACGGCAAACTGATTTGATTTTAAGGC
Source organism: Lepidurus packardi (assembly GCA_023053545.1). Classification (NCBI taxonomy): domain Eukaryota; kingdom Metazoa; phylum Arthropoda; class Branchiopoda; order Notostraca; family Triopsidae; genus Lepidurus; species Lepidurus packardi. The sequence goes on from JAKZAN010000063.1 coordinate 211,140, forward strand.
GAAATCACCTTGAAGCTCTTGGTTTTTAAATAAATAGCCATAAAAATTGTTCAATACGCCGGTCACATTCAAGTCGGTTTTTCCTGTCGTAGCAGCAAACTGATTCAAGTTTACACGGTTAGGGTTGAATGCGATTGCCGCTGTGCTAATGGAAAGACTTTTGCCTTGTTCGTCGGTATATTTAAACCCAGAAAGCTCAATTTTACCAGAGTTATTAATTTTTTCGTACTGATTTTTTTCTACCGATGCCATGTCAAATTTTGTCAGAACATCTGCTTTCAAAATTCCAGTAAGCGGTTTGTCTAATTTGATTGGATATGCCTGAGAAAGATTGGCTAAGTTGATTGTTCCTTTCAATGCGGCATCTACTAATGGATTTGTCGCCACTTGTCTAACCTTTGCTTTTGCATTAAAAACGTCGGCGTCAATAGCGAATGAAAGTTGGTCGATGTCCACATAGGTGTCATTCATCAAGCCTGTTTCGTTGATTATTTTAGTGTCAATTTTGATATTTCGAACCGCTTTTGGCAAATTAGGATATTGAAATGATGCATTTTGCGAGGCAATCTCAACGGTAAATTTAGGCACCGTATTTTCTGACAATATGCCTTTTGCAAAACCTGCAATAACGAAATCGCCGCTGGTTTTAATGTTGTCCAGCGATCCTTTATAGGCGGAAGGAATAAGTGCCAAGAAATTTTTGAATGACGAACTTGGCGTCTTAAAAGTAAGGTCGTATGATTGTCCGTTTTCGAGCATTTGAATGAAACCATTAAACTCGAGTGCCAATTGATTAATTAATGCTTTGTTTTCCTTGAAAGTATATTTATTCTGTTCCAAATCAATTCCCAAGACCGCTTCTAGGCTAAGAGGCACCCGGCGCAGGTACTGCATTTTGTCTATCGCAAAAGATACTTTAGCATCAGATTTTGTATCTAAATCCAATTTAGATGCTGCAAAATCGCCCTTACCTTGGTGGTTCAAGCTGTCGATTATCATTTTCATTTTAGTGCGTTCGTCAACATAAGTAAAACGAAAATTTTCTACAGTATATGATTTTATATTAAACGACATAGGGTCGCTTTTGGTCGTCTGCTTCTCTTCAGCATTTTTAAGGGCAATGTCGAAGTTCCCGATGCCATCTTTATTAAATAGAATATTTATTTTCCCATTTTGAGATGAAAATCCATCAATATTGATTGCTTCGTTTTTATCTTTAAAAAGTTCTTTTATAGACATTTGCAAGTTAACGCTGCCTAACGAAACAAGCGTATCACCCTCAAATGGCGCTTTGTTCACAATTAGTAATTTAGAAATATTAACGCTAGCGTTTGGGAAGTTTCGGAGCAGACTTAAATCGGCGTCAGCAAAGGAAACCGTTGCGTCTAAATTTTCGTTTATCGCCGTGGTAATCTTCGCTTTGATTGCATCTTGAAAAAAGTAGGGGATAGCAAACAAGGCAATAATCAGCAGGAGCAAAGTAATTCCGATTCCTTTTAAAATTTTCTTAATCATGAGTTTTGTTTTAATGGCTTTTAGTGAATGTAAATTTCGAATGGTAATGACGCTTGAATACCTTTTTTGTTACTTAAACGTTTTATGGTTTCCAAGAGTTTATAATTTTCTGCACCAATTTCATTGGAAATCATACTTTGAGAAGATACAAAAGGGATGCCAAGACTTCCCAGTAAATCACTTAGATTTTTTTCGTATTCCGGATAATTTCTTGTCGAATAGTTTTTTATGCCAGCCAAGTCGGCGGCAGCTTTCAAGGCTTTTTTCATCCCGCCAATTTCGTCTACCAGACCAATCTTTATTGCTTGCGATCCAGACCAAACGCGACCTTGACCAATAGAGTCGACTGCAGCAACGCTCATCTTGCGCCCGGCTGCAACGCGTTTAACGAAAGTGTTATACGTGCGCTCTACATCTTGCTGCGCAAATTTCCGATAATTTTCTGTAACTGGTGAAAACGGACTATAGGCAGATGCGTTTGTATGTGTTTCCACTTTTTCGGTATGAATACCAATGCGTTCGCTTAAATTTGAGATGTTTGGCAATAGACCAAAAACCCCAATTGATCCTGTTACCGTATTTTTCTCTGCAAAAATCTTATTGGCATTGCAGGCAATATAATAGCCTCCTGATGCTGCAAAGTTTCCCATCGAAACCACAACGGGCTTAACTTTTTTAGTAATTTCAATTTCACGCCAAATCAAGTCGGATGTCAAAGCATTTCCGCCTGGCGAATCCACGCGAAGCACAATAGCCTTGATGTTTTTGTCCTTTCTGGCTTGTTTTAAAGAGCGACGCATCGACTCTTCGCCGATATATCCAATGTCGCCTTCGCCACTCATGATTTCTCCTTGTGCATAAATGATCGCAATTTCATTAGCGCCAATTGCAGTGTTACTGCCGATTTTTTCAGCATAATCCACGATAGGAATTTTATTGTATTTCTTATCCGATGCTATTTTTAATTTTTTGCGAATAGCATTGTGGTACTCGTCTTCGTACGCAATCACGTCAACCAATTGGGCAGCTTTTGCCATCTCAGGCGTTCTTGCCAATAGGTTTTCGGCAATTTCATTAATTTTAGCAACGCTAATTTTTCTGCTAACAGCAATCTCTTCCGCCATGGAAGACCACATGGAGCCCAGCAATTCCGTCATCTGCTCTCTATTGGCCTCGCTCATTTTATTTTGTAGAAAAGGCTCGACGGCGCTCTTGTATTTTCCGTGGCGAACAACCTCCATCGAAATACCCGATTTATCCTGAAGATCTTTAAAAAACATCAGTTCGGCAGACAAGCCTTTCAACTCGAAATTCCCAGTTGGATTGATGAATATTTGATCGGCAACCGAATTTAAATAATAGTCGTTTTGTGCATAAACATCTGCATAGGAATAAACAAACTTGCCAGATTTTTTAAAATCAATTAACGCTTCGCGAACAGCTGTCGTTTGCGCACCGCCAAGTAACGAATGGTTGTTTATGATGGAAACACCTTCAATATTCGAATCTGATTTGGCAGCTTTAATGGCTTCAATAATATTGGAAACACCGTTGTAGCGCACGTCAAAATAATCAAAATCTTTATAACTGATTTTTCCCGCATAGTCTCTACTAACCTCTTCTAGGTCTAGAATAAGAACCGAATTGTTTTTCAAAGAAACAGTCTCGGCTTTGCTTCCTGCTGCTGCCAGCACAACGAAAAAACCAAAAAAGAAAACCATCGAAAAGATGAAAAGACCCACGATAACGGCCAGTACTGTACTTAAAAATTTCATAGTTTATTATTTATAGGTGTGTTGTTCAATCCAAAAAAAGTTAATAACCCGGATGTAAATATAGTCCTATTATAAAATTGTTTTAGTTAATTTGTGGTTAAGTCAAACGAATCAAAATGAGGTCCAAGATAGCAATTCTTTGCCTTTATATTTTTGCTTATTATGAAAAAACAAAATACAGTCGTATTGTCAATTGGCAGTAATTTGGGCAACCGTCAATTGGCTATGGAGCAATGTGTTGCGTTTGTTCATGCGAAAGTGGGCACGGTCATTGATGTTTCGGCGGTATATGAAACACCTGCTTGGGGATTTGAAAGCACGCCTTTTTATAATGCAGCAATCCTCGTTCACACACCTTTGCCAGCAAGGTTGGTTTTGGATAAAGTGCGAATTATAGAAGAAGAGATGGGCAGAATTCGCGATAGCGAACCTGGATATAAGGCACGAACAATCGATATAGATCTTATTACTTTTAATGAAGAGATTATCGAAACAGCCGCGCTGACAATACCGCATCTCAACATGTCTAATCGTTTGTTTGTGTTGTTGCCTATGCTGGATTTAAAACTAGATTGGCGCCATCCAAAATCTGGATTGGACATAGCTGAACTCGTTAAAATTTGTCCTGACAAAAGCGTTTGTGTGGTTGTTGGCGTTTTGCAATCTCCAATAAGGTCTTTGCAGCAATCGGCTTTAAATTACATTGCAATTGAAGGCAATATTGGTGCTGGAAAAACAACCCTGACAAACAGAATTGCTGAAGATTTGAATGCGAAAACCGTGTTGGAACGATTTGCTGACAATCCTTTTTTACCGAAGTTTTATGAAGATCAAAGCCGATATGCATTCCCTTTGGAAATGTCTTTTTTAGCAGATCGATACCAACAAATTTCAGATGATTTGGCGCAATTCGATTTGTTTAAGGATTTTATAATTGCAGATTATCACATTTTTAAGTCGCTAATTTTCGCAAAAGTTACTTTGTCAGACGATGAATATCGTTTGTATCGGAAGCTGTTCGAAATAATATACAAAGAAATACCAAAACCTGATTTGTATATCTACTTATATCAGAGCACCGACCAACTTTTAGAGAATATCAAAACACGAGGGCGCAGCTACGAGCAAGAAATTCCTGCCGAATATCTTGAAAAAATCAATAGCGGGTATTTAGATTATATCAAATCACAATCCGATTTGAATGTCATAATAATTGACATTTCCAATCGTGACTTCGTAAAAAATCAAGAAGATTATCTTTATATATTGGATGCCATCAATGAAAATTTAGGCCAGGCTGCGCAGTTTTCCAAATAGATCCCAAATCACAATTCCAACGCTTACAGAAATATTTAAAGAATGTTTGCTTCCAAGTTGCGGAATCTCGATAGATCCTTCGCACAACGCAATGGCATCTGCTGAAACTCCAAAAACTTCATTGCCAAAAACGAGTGCGTATTTAGCGTGTGCCTCTACAGTAAATTTGTCTAGCATTGTAGCGTGCTCGATCTGTTCCACCGCAAAAACTTTGTTTCCTGCCAACTTGGATGCTTCAATTGCCAGCGTTACATTTTCAAAATGTTCCCAACTCACAGTTTCTGTTGCGCCAAGTGCCGTTTTGTGAATTTCCTTATTTGGCGGCTGAGCAGTGATGCCACACAGATAGATTTTTTCGATTAAAAATGCATCTGCCGACCTGAAAACAGATCCAATGTTGTGCAAGCTGCGAATGTCATCTAAAATAATAGAAATAGGCGTTTTTTCAGCTGCCTTAAAATCTTCAATAGTTTTGCGTTCTAATTCGCTATTTTCTAGTTTTCTCATTGTCGCAAAGGTAAAAAAAAAGCCTCTTGACGAATTTCAAGAGGCTTTTTTTTTATTTAAATAAACTGTTTAGCTTTTTTGCTCCTCAGTTTTTGGCGCTTCTAAAACAACACCTTTAATAGTAAGTACTTTGTTTGCTTCTGCAGCGTTTGTAGTTAGCGTTACATTTTTAGTAAAAGCGCCTGGACGCGTCGTGTCATATTTCACACCAATTACAGCTTTTGCACCTGGAGCGATTGGCTCTTTAGGGAAAGTAGGAACTGTGCAACCACATGAACCTTGTGCATTCGAAATGATTAATGGTTTGTTGCCATTGTTTACAAATACAAACTCACGTTTTCCTTCTGAACTATTTGGAATCGTACCGTAGTCAATTGTTTCTGATTCGAAAAGCATTGAAGCACCTTCCACTTTTACCACTTCAGTTTTAACAACTGGCGCAGCTTTTTTCTTAGATTTTGTTTGTGCGTTGGCGTTCGTTGCAGCTAGAACTGCAAGCATGGCGAACATAACTATTTTTTTCATCGTCTTAAAAATTTAAATTTTGAAGTACAAATCTATATAAAAAACAATACGAGTTATACTAATATGTCTTAAAAAAAAATTAATTTTAATTCACGCGGAATTTTAAGGCGTAAAGTTTTAAATTCGCCCTTCACATTACCCCTAATTAGATCGCATTGGCAGCCAAAGAAAACACACCGAAAGAAACCCCATTAATGAAACAATATAATGAAATCAAAAGGAAGTATCCTGATGCTTGTTTGTTGTTTCGTGTGGGCGATTTCTATGAAACTTTTGGCGAAGATGCCGTTCGTGCTTCAAAAGTTTTGGGTATTGTTCTGACTAAGCGAGGCGCTGGATCAGAGACAGAAACAGCATTGGCTGGTTTTCCGCATCACAGTTTGAATACCTATTTGCCTAAATTAGTGAAGGCAGGATTGCGTGTTGCCATTTGCGACCAGCTTGAAGATCCGAAAACCACCAAGACGATTGTGAAACGTGGCGTAACGGAACTTGTCACACCAGGGGTTTCAATGAACGACGAAGTACTTCAGGCTAAATCTAATAATTTTTTAGCTTCTGTTTATTTTGGAAAGAGGATCTTAGGCGTGTCATTTTTAGACGTTTCAACAGGTGAATTTTTAACGGCAACCGGAAATGAAGAGTATATTGACAAGTTGCTGCAGAATTTTTCGCCCAGTGAAGTACTGGTGCCAAAGCAAAACAAAGCTGATTTTCGGAATGTGTTTGGCGATAATTTTCATACTTTTTATTTAGAAGATTGGGTATACAACAGCGATTATGCATTTGAAAGTTTAACCAAGCATTTTGGTACGGTTTCCCTAAAAGGTTTCGGAATTGAAGAATTACCGGAAGGCATCATTGCTTCAGGCGCTATTTTGTATTATTTATCGGAAACGCAGCACAATAGGGTCAATCACATCACTAATATTCATCGTATTGCTGAAGATGCATACGTTTGGATGGATCGGTTTACGATCCGAAATTTGGAACTATACCACAGCTACAACCCAAATGCGGTTACATTATTAGATGTAATAGACCGGACGATTTCGCCAATGGGCGGACGTCTGCTAAAAAGATGGTTGGCATTGCCCTTAAAAGACATCAACAAAATAAGGAGTCGGCACGAAGTGGTGACTTACTTGATCGAGAGTCGAGAAGTTCTTCAGAAGATTCAACATCAGATCAAATTGATCGCCGACTTGGAGCGGCTCATTTCTAAAATTGCAGCTGGCCGCGTGAGTCCAAGGGAAGTGGTATACTTGAAAGAGTCGCTTGATGCAATAATTCCGATTAAAACCTTAGCACTTGAAAGTCCACAGGAAGCAGTTAAGGTTATTGGCGATAGTTTGCACAGTTGCGATTTACTGCGTGATAAAATCAATACAACACTAAACCAGGACGCTCCGGTTGCCATTGCAAAAGGAAATGCGATTGCCACTGGTGTAAATGCAGAGTTGGATGAATTGAGGCAGATTTCTAACTTAGGCAAAGAGTATCTAGAAGGCATTGAGCAACGAGAATCTCAACGTACCGGTATATCGTCGCTTAAAATTTCTTTCAATAACGTTTTTGGCTACTACATCGAAGTGCGTAATACACACAAAGATAAAGTGCCGCCAGAATGGATTCGGAAACAGACCTTGGTAAATGCCGAGCGCTATATTACGGAAGAACTGAAAGAATACGAAACTAAAATTTTAGGTGCTGAAGAAAAAATACAGAAATTAGAAGCTGATCTATTTGAAAAACTAGTGAGTTGGATCGCTACTTATATCAAGCCAGTGCAACTGAATGCATCTTTGATTGCGAAACTCGATTGCTTAACATCATTTTCGCAATTGGCGATTGAAAACAACTATGTCTGTCCAATTCTTGACGACACGTTCGAACTAAAAATTGAAGAAGGCCGCCATCCTGTAATTGAAAAGCAACTGCCAGTTGGCACACCTTATATAGCCAATGACGTTTTTCTTGATCGTGAAACACAGCAACTCATCATGATTACGGGGCCAAATATGTCTGGAAAATCGGCGATACTGCGGCAAACAGCTTTGATTGTTTTGTTGGCACAAATGGGCAGTTTTGTTCCAGCCCGAAAGGTCACGATGGGTGTTGTCGACAAAATTTTTACCAGAGTGGGCGCTTCCGATAACATTTCGATGGGCGAATCGACTTTTATGGTCGAGATGAATGAGACTGCTTCAATTTTGAATAACATTTCAGAACGAAGTTTGGTTTTGCTTGATGAAATTGGCCGAGGAACCAGCACGTATGATGGCATTTCGATTGCGTGGGCAATTGCCGAATATTTACACCAACATCCTGCGCAGCCCAAAACATTATTTGCGACCCATTATCATGAGCTCAACGACATGACCGAAACGCTGCCGCGAATTCGAAATTTTAACGTGTCTGTGAAAGAACTAAAAGACAATGTACTTTTTATCAGGAAGCTCGTGGAAGGTGGCAGTGCGCATAGTTTTGGAATTCACGTAGCGAAAATGGCAGGAATGCCGCAAACCGTTATTGCAAGAGCACAAAAGTTGCTTAAGAAACTGGAGAAAGACCACGGTGGCGACACGTTAACAGGTATTAAGGCAGCGAAAGATGAGATGCAGTTGAGCATCTTTAATTTAGACGACCCCATTTTGGAAGATTTGCGCGAAGAAATCCTGAATATAGACATCAATACGCTTACGCCAGTGGAGGCTTTAATGAAGTTAAACGAGATTAAACGGATGTTGAGTAAAAAATAAGGCCGTGTAATATCGCGTCAATCAGAAAGTTATGTAAATTGCGATATATTTTTCAAAAAAACCTTTGCATTATTGGATATAAGTATTAAATTTGCCTCCGCAATACCGACCAAGTATTGATGTTCTTATAAAAATTAAAAATGCGAAAATAGCTCAGTTGGTAGAGCGCGACCTTGCCAAGGTCGAGGTCGCGGGTTCGAGCCCCGTTTTTCGCTCCACAGTGTACTGCTCGGATGGTGAAATTGGTAGACACGCTGGACTTAAAATCCAGTGAACAGTAATGTTCGTGCGGGTTCAAGTCCCGCTCTGAGTACAATTTTAATTATTAAACCCCTAATTTTAAACAAGTTAGGGGTTTTTTATTGGTGTTTTAGTCAGCATTTAGTCCGTCCATGACGAAAACTACCGAAATCAACAAAAGAATATTTATGTAACAGCTGTTCAGTTCCCATTTATAATCCAATAATTACTGCTCCAAATACACCACACTGCCGCGTTAGGGATGGGCAGGGAAATCCCCGCACAATTGTAATATCTTTATCTAAACGAATGCTTGTTGCGGGATTGTACAGACAGCCCGTTAAAACGCCCAAAAGAAGCTTAAAGCGATGAATTCATAATATCTTATGTTCCGTCATGGAATGGCAAAACTGAAAAAAATGCATCAAAACTTTATTGCATAAAAAAAGCCCCGCAATGCGAGGCTTATTTTCTGTGTGCTTAACTAATTACTTAGTAGCTGGAGCAGCTGGAGCTTCTGTTGCTGGAGCAGCAGTTTCAGTTGCTGGAGCAGCAGTTGTGTCAACTTCTGGAGCTACAACTTCTTCAGTTACTGGTGCAACTTCTTCAGTTGTTACTTCTTCAGTTTTTGTTTCTTTACATGATACGAAAGATACGCTCATTGCAGCTACGAAAGCTAAGCTTAAAAATACTTTTTTCATCTTATTAATTATAAAAGGTTAATTATTAATTCGAGGCAAAGATATAAATTTTTTGATATGTAAATTTTTTTTAGAATTTTTTTTTCAAAAAAAACAATGAATTTCTTACACCCCTATTCAAAACAAGCCATTCGACACTTTTTATTTGTGAATAGACTGATAAACAGCTTGTTATTTTTTGCTTTTTATGACCTTCATTTCGTTTACCAAATGACCTGCTCCGGCAAATTTGTCGATAATGAACAATACATATCGCATATCAACCATTACGTTTCTGCAAATTTCTGGATCGTAGTAGATATCGCTCATCGTTCCTTCCCAAACGCGGTCGAAATTTAGACCAATTAAATTTCCTTTTGCGTCGATAGCCGGGCTTCCAGAATTCCCTCCAGTCGTGTGGTTGGTGCCGATAAAGCAAACTGGCATTTTTCCGTTTGAACCATATTGGCCGTAATCCTTGGCATTATACAAATCAACCAACTTTTTAGGGACGTCGAATTCATAGTCACCTGGCACATATTTTTCCATAACACCTTCCAATGTCGTGAATGGCTTATAGTAGACAGCATCTGCAGGCGCATAGCCTTTCACCTTGCCGTAAGTGACACGCAAAGTACTGTTGGCATCAGGAAATATTCTTGCGTTTGGATTCATCTCCAAAATCGCTTTCATGTAGTTTCTTTGAAGTCCAACGATTTTTAAGTTGATCTCGTCGTATTTCGGGGCAACATTCTTCAAATAGCTTTCTGCCGCAGCTTTCACAAATTGATATCCTTTGTCGGCATTCAATCTTGCAATTACCGTTTTTGGATCACCCGTTAATATTTCTTGAAATCCGGTATAGCTTGTTATTTTAGAATTTGCATAAATGTCGGCTGTCGTTTTCGTAACATCTAAGTTCTTCAGCTGTTCTGGTAAAAACTGACTTGGTGCATTTTTTACATAAATGGCAATTAACTGCTCGAATACTTTTTCGTCGACGGTTTTGTTGAAATCTTTATAAAATTCCTCCATACCTTTAATCAGATTATCGCGTCTGTCGCCAAATGCTTGCGCACCTCGGGCATCAAAAACTTGCTCAAGTTGATACATTTTGTAAGCTGCAGTTGTCAATTCTGTGTTTCGTAAAAATACTTCTGTGAAGTAATCCCGACTCAAAGCGTAAGGCTTAATGTCTTTGTATGCACTTTCGAAATCAGACAAAAGCGCGCCGTATTCAGCTGCTTTTGGGGAAGCGTTGACTTTCTCCTGAAAGGCTTTTTCGTCATTGCGCTTAATCGCAACAGCGTTCGATTTTTTCAACCCTTTGGTTTCGCCAATCCATTTTTTCCAGTAGTTCGCAACACTTGCATATTTTGAAGCATACTGAATTTTGATTGCGTTGTCTTTTCGCATAAAACCATCCTGAACTTTCAAAGCGGCATCGCGCACGGCAATTTTTGCAGGATTAAGATCGTTCACAATTTGCTCTACGGCTACTGCTGGCAAATATTCAGTTGTTCTGCCAGGATAACCCATAACCATCGTGAAATCATTTTCTTTCACACCATCAATCGAAACGGGCAAGTAGTGTTTTGGAACGTATGGCACGTTGTCTTTCGAATATTCTGCTGGTCGGTTATTTTTGTCCGCATAAATTCTGAACAATGAAAAATCGCCTGTATGTCTCGGCCAAACCCAGTTGTCTGTATCCGATCCGAACTTACCAATCGACGATGGCGGCGCGCCCACTAAACGAATGTCTTTGTAGGTTTCGGTAATAAAACGGATGTACTGATTGCCGTCAAAAAACGTTCTGATGCTGTTTTCCTGATAACTTTCTCTTGGTAAAGTTTTAGTCAATTCGCTTATGTTTTCTTGAATTTTACGTTGCTTCTCTTTTTCAGTTGGCAAATTCGCAACGCCGTTCAAAACTTGCGTCGTAACATCTTCAATCCGAACCACGAAGGTCACAACAACGCCCGGGTTTGGCAATTCTTGCGCCATATTCATTGCCCAAAAGCCGTTTGTCAAGTAATCATGCTCGACTGAAGAATGTGATTGTATTTGTTCAAATCCACAGTGGTGATTGGTCAATAGCAATCCTTTTGGCGAAATCATTTCTGCCGTACAACCGCCATTAAACTGCGGAACAGCATCTTTCAGACCAGGCTTGTTGGCGTCATAAATATCAGCAGCCGTAATTTTCATACCCAATTTTTTCATTTCGGCTTCGTTTCTTCCTTTCAGAAGCGACGGAATCCACATCCCGCCTTGCTGCGCGAAGGTTTGGGTGACAATTAATAAAAGCAGTAATCGTAAAAATTTCATAAGTGTGTATTTAGGTTCTAGAATATTATCGTTTAGTCGGCGTTTTGCTCAAAATGTTTCATAATAATAGCAGTTGCATTTTTGTTGATCTGTATAAACGTTTCGCAAATATGCCCTTTTTCGTGGCGTTCGTCATCATTTTGGAGCAAAAAATTAACGGTTTCTGAAAATTCTTCGTTATTTAGAACGGGCAAACAGCCGCCCAAACCCACTAAAGCTGTGGCTTCTGCAAAATGGTTGTAATTGGGACCAATAACGATTGGCACACCAAAAGTAGCCGGTTCTAAAATGTTGTGAACACCCGGCGTACCAAATCCGCCGCCAACATAGGCAATGTCAGCATAAGCGTAAATTTTAGTCAAAATCCCGATGGTATCAATGATGAAAACATCAAAGTCGGCCAAGGATTTACCCGCTTTTTCGGAAAATTTGACAAATGGCTTCTTGATGCTTTGGCTTAATGCTGCAATCTGATCGGGTTTGATGTTGTGTGGCGCAATGATAAATTTGGTGCCCGCTTCCGAATTGTTCACGTATGAAACCAGAAGCGCCTCATCTTTCGGCCATGTGCTGCCTGCTACTAAAGTGATCTTGTTGTTTTTAAATTCCGTTATAAAATCAAGCGTATTGTCTTTTTCGAGAATCGCAGCTACGCGGTCAAATCGTGTGTCGCCGGAAACTGTCGCGTTATTGAAACCTATTTTTTGCAACAATACTTTCGAAGCGTTGTTTTGCACGAAAAAATGGTCAAACGTTCGCAGCGCATTTCTGTAAAACCCACCGTACCACTTAAAAAACATTTGATTTTCCCTGAAAATACCTGAAATTAAATAAGTTGGAATAGCACGTTCTTTTAGCTGCTTCAAATAATTCGGCCAATATTCATATTTCACAAAAAACACAAGTTCGGGATGTGCCAAATTCAAAAAGTGCGTGACATTTTTTGGACTGTCCAACGGCAGATAAACCGTAACATCAGCGGCAGTTGTGTTTTTGCGGACTTCATAACCTGAAGGCGAAAAAAATGTCAAAATAATTTTGTGGGTCGGATACAGTTTCTTCACCGCTTCCATTACGGGCAAACCTTGCTCATATTCCCCCAACGACGCTGCATGAAACCAAATGGTCTTGTCTGTTTTTGAAATGTGTGCGGCAAGTGTGGTGTATACTGATTCCCGACCGCTAACAAACAGCTTCAGTTTGGGATTAAATTGCGCTGCAAAACGCAGCACGAAACCAGCAAAAGCAACCAATACATTATACAAAAAAAACATAGTCCAAATTTTGTGAGGCTAAAATACATCACTTTAAACACTTTTCATTGCTGACCACCATTTAATTGCTAATTTTGCGCTGTTTTAACTTTGACATGCAATGAAAAAAATCCAAATGGTTGACCTGAAAGGGCAATACGAACATATTAAGGAAACGGTAAATAATTCCATTCAAGAAGTACTCGATACAAACACGTACATCAATGGCCCACAAGTGCATTCTTTCCAAAAAAGCTTGGAAGAATACCTGGATGTGAAGCACGTGATTCCTTGTGCAAACGGAACCGATGCTTTGCAGATCGCCATGATGGCACTGGATTTGAAACCAGGCGACGAAGTTATTACAGCCGATTTTACATTTGCAGCAACAGTCGAAGTAATTGCACTTTTGCAACTAACGCCCGTTCTTGTCGACGTCGAAATGGGCTCGTTCAACATTTCAATAGATGCCATTAAGAAGGCAATCACACCGCGCACAAAAGCAATTGTTCCCGTGCACTTGTTCGGGAAAGCGGCAAATATGGAAGCGATCATGAAAATCGCAACCGAACACAATTTATACGTAATCGAAGACAATGCGCAAGCAATTGGCGCCAACTGCAAGTTTTCTGATGGCACAAAAAAGAAAGCGGGCACAATCGGACATTTGGCTTCAACATCGTTTTTTCCATCAAAAAATTTAGGTTGCTACGGCGATGGCGGTGCAATTTTCACGAACGACGATGCTTTGGCACACACCATTCGCGGCATCGTAAACCACGGCATGTACGTGCGTTACCACCACGATGTTGTGGGCGTAAATTCACGTTTGGATAGCATTCAAGCAGCGGTTTTAAACGCGAAACTGCCAAATTTGGACGCATACAATATGGCTCGTCAAAATGCGGCCCGAAAATATACAGCAGCACTCGAAAGCAACAAACACATCATTACGCCAATAATTTGTGATGTTTGCGATTGCCACGTTTTCCACCAATATACCTTGCGAATTTTAGACGCTGACCGCGATGCTCTGATGCAACATTTGCTCGAAAAAGGCATTCCGTGCGCCATCTATTATCCAATTCCGTTACATTCGCAAAAAGCGTACGCCGACTCCCGATACAACGAAGCAGATTTCCCAGTAACCAACCAATTGGTGAAAGAAGTAATCTCACTTCCGATGCACACGGAGCTCGACGACGAACAAATTAAATTCATTACAGACAGTATTCTCGAATTTTTGCAGTAATTTTAAGGAGCTATTCCCGCTTTTCGGTACAATCTTTTTTGGTCAGCTGTAATCCTTCGATTATACCGCATTGGCAAAAAAGGATTTCCCCTGCAATCGGGGCTAGGGCACTATATCATTAAACAAACTTTTGAATAATATGAAGATTTTAGTTACTGGAGGATTAGGTTTTATAGGTTCACACACTGTAGTAGAATTGCAAAGCGAAGGATATGAAGTGGTCATCATCGACAACTTGTCAAATTCAACCGAAGCTGTTCTCGACGGTATCGTCGCCATTTCTGGAAAAATGCCCATTTTTGAAAAGTTGGATTTGCGCGACAAAAGTGCCGTGCAAGCATTTTTCAAAAGGCATGCAGATGTTCGCGGCGTAATCCATTTTGCAGCTTCAAAAGCAGTTGGCGAAAGCGTCGAAAATCCATTGCTGTATTACGAAAACAACATCGGAACGTTAGTCTATTTGTTGCAAGAACTGCAATCAAATCCAGAAGCCAATTTCATATTCAGCTCTTCGTGCACCGTATACGGCCAAGCCGAAAAAATGCCAATAACCGAAGACGCACCGGTACAAACCGCGATGTCACCATATGGAAATACAAAACAAATTGGCGAAGAAATCATCACCGATACGTGTAAAGTGTCGAGCATAAACGCAATCTTATTGCGTTATTTCAATCCGATTGGCGCGCATCCATCAGCGGAGATCGGCGAATTGCCAATAGGCGTTCCCCAAAATCTTGTTCCTTTTATTACCCAAACAGGAATCGGAATGCGTCAAGAACTTTCGGTTTATGGCGACGATTATCCAACACCAGATGGCACTTGCGTTCGCGATTATATTCATGTGGTCGATCTAGCAAAAGCACATGTTGTGGCTTTGCAGCGCTTATTGAACAAGAAAAATATCGACAAAGTCGAAACCTTCAACCTTGGAACCGGAACCGGCTCAACGGTTTTGGAAGTGATTCACGCTTTCGAGAAAGTAAGCGGCCAAAAATTACCTTATAAAATTGTGGGCAGACGAGAAGGCGACATTACTGCTGCTTATGCAAATACGGATAAAGCCAATAATGTGCTGGGCTGGAAAGCGCAAAGCACATTGGAAGAAGCCATGGCAAGTGCTTGGAAATGGGAGCAGAAAATTAGGGGGTAAAAAGCATTTAAAATTTTCACTTGGGTTTATATATTAGCACGGAGTACTTTCAAAAGAAGCAGTTAAAATAACTTAATAGCGTCTGATCGAACCGCAGATTTATGAGAATATTAAAATTTCACAAGACAGAATGTGGCGTCGATTTTCTTCTGAATGTTTTGTCGTCAGAAGAAGTTAAAGAAAGCTATATCAATTCTGAGGCGTATAACACAGACTTCTTCGAAATTATTTTCTTTAAAAAAGGCACTGGTAACTTGTTGTTAAACCAACAGAAAATAGATATTTCAGACAATATTGTTGTTTTTATTTCACCTTTTCAGAAACGACAATGGAACTTAGAAGTAGATGATCTTGAATTTACCGTGCTTGCTTTTCAGGAAGACTTCTTAAATGACTTTTTTGCTGATAAACTATTTACTTATCGATTGCTTTATTTCTATCAATTAGTCTATCCTTTAAATATTTATGAAACAAAAGAAAATATTGCTAAATACTGCACATTGCTTACGGAAGTAAAAACCGAGCTGATTGCTAAAAAGACTGATAGCGTGCACATTATTCGCTCGCTCATTTATTATTTATTGCAAAAATTAAACCGTCAATATGCTCAAGAAAATCGATTATTGTTGAATAGAAACGACAATAATTATGCCTTTCAGTTTAAGCAATTGCTCGAAAAACACATCAAAGAAAAACAGCGAATTGACGACTATACGTCTGTTTTAAATATCAGTCGAATTACCTTAAATAAAGCAGTAAAAACATATTTTAACGTAACTGCCAGTCAATTGCTCAAACAAAGACTCCTCTTTGAAATTAAAAACTACCTGATTCATTCCGGCCTTACTGTATCAGAAATCGCAAACGAATTACGCTTTTCTGAGCCCAATCATTTGATGCGATTTTTTAAAAAACAAACAGGAATGACTATTACTGATTTTCTTTTCGATTATCAAAATGGTAGTTAATTACAACTGTTTGGTAGCATTAAAAAAACACATAGATCTAACTTTGCTTTATTAATTTAAAAATAAATTTATGAGTAAAGCACTGGTTATAATAGACATTCAAAACGATTATTTTGAAAATGGAGCAATGGAACTGGTTGGTTCTTTGCAAGCGAGCGAAAACGCGAAGCAGGTTTTATCGAAATTTAGAGCTGAAAAATTACCAATCGTACACATTCAGCATCTTTCAGTAGCACCAGGATCATTCTTTTTTTTGCCTGAAACAGCAGGTCAGGAAATCCATGAAAATGTGAAGCCATTAGCAGGC